>JAUZST010000580.1:0-20183 GCA_034779995.1 Parotocinclus haroldoi
GTTTATGTTTATTTCAGAAAAATGAAGTGATTTCATTCCAATTAAACAACAAAAATCAACATTGATTTACTCATGTAACAAAATATATGAACAAAAATGTGTATAAGAATGGAGAAAAAAGTTAGGGCACCCCACCCTCTGATAACTAGTTTATAACTTCAGTAAGGTGGTTCTTTGTAGCCATCTACCAATTTCTGTATTTACAGGAATGGAGAGGTCTGTAACTTTTATTATAGGTGCACTATAGCTGTGAGAGACAGAATCCAAAAATCCAGAAAATCACATTGTATGTTTTTAAATAATTAATTAGTATTTTATTGCATGAAATAGGTATTTTATACAATAGAAAACAGAAATTAATATTTGGTCAGACGTTTCAGATGGGTTGTGGCAGGATCTTAAGGCATGACAATAACCCAAAACACACAGCCAGGGCAATTAAGAAGTGGTCCTAGAGTGGCCTAGCCAGTCTCCAGACCTGAGCTTAATAGAAAATCTTAAAACTCAAACTCAGTGATGCCCAGCGACAGCCTCAAATCCTGGGCCACAGTCCCTGCTGCAATGTGTGCAAAACGTCATTTTGAAATATCCCATTCTTTTTGTGGGCTGTAGCTGTGTGTGTGTGTGTGCGTGGGTGCATAGCATAGCAAATTAAGGGACATTTCAAAATGTATATGAATCGAAAAAAGAAGCATTTGATAGGGGTGAACAGAAGCATGTTGAACATACTTTGGCACTAAGGATAGCATGCTTTTGTACCAAATCATGATTACAATCACCTGTTGGAAATCGCACCATTATTTAGGGTTATTTGTACTTCATTGCTAGCCCAAATTTTTTATGGAATGTGTTGCAGGTCCGAAATACAGGCACGAGCAATGGCTTTCTTGCAACTCTGTTCAGGAATAAGATAGAGATTACATTAAATAATGTCATGAAAATAGTACTGTGCTAGGAGCATCTGCTATGAACAACAAGTATTGTAAGATGCTCTTAATCAGCAGCAGTAAGTAAATAATAGCAGTGATTAGAGAAGGGACAAACCACAAACTGGAGACAAGGTGTTGGTGTCCAAGGCTTATGCATGAGAGCAAAAAAAATTATATACTATCTGATCCAAAAGGACAGAAAGTCTATAATCATACAAGTCGCAGAAACGTAGGGGATTAATGTCACAATACACAGTGCATTGCCTATGCTAAGTAAAGTGCTTCCTAGTGCCTAACATGCTGTTTCATGCCCACTGCAGAAAGTACAAACAATGGGCTTATGAGTCAAAACTACACCTTAGAAGAATAAAAGATGGTCACCTGGTCCAAGGGGTTTGGGTTTGTTATTGGGTATGTGTTTACTGTTTATCTGGGGAAGTGGTGCCACCAGGATGCACTGTGGGAAGAAGACAAACTGGTAGAGGAAGTCTGAAGCTATGGGTGATATTCTGCTAAGAAACCTTGGGTCCAGGCGTTCATGTATATTTTAATTTAACACATAACACCTCCCTGAACATCGGTATGAACCAAGTGGTTTTAATGTTTTGGCTGATCTTTGTAATGAGAATTGCTCAGAACAATGCATAGCGGTGGCAGCTTCTTTTGTTCAGATTCTTCTGTGACAGAGTAATGGTGAGAGGACTGCTGAGGGGGCTGAGGAAAGTGTCAGTACTTGAGCAGATGATCATGTGCGCTGTACAGGATAATCATAGTATGTACAGGTTACCTCCAAATCGAAACAGCTTTTTGAAAGGTGGGAATTTGGTTTTGTAACAATCCCAGACTTGTGATAACTCCAAGTTATGGTTTATGTCATATGCTCAGCAGGAAAGCTTATTGTTGTGTAAATTTACAGAGGGACCTAACAATATAGTACAAAACAGAAGCAGAAATTGGTTTCTATTAAGTCTTACTAAAGACAGTTCTATAGATTAATAGAATCTTGACAAAAAGTGTTTCTTCAGAGTGAAAACAAAGCACAATTTACAAATCTTACTTTGTAAGATTAGATTCGACATTGTCTAAGATAAGTGGTAGGATAAGGCAAAGGGGAAGTGTAAAGGATATGTGTAACACCAGATTATTTGCTATGTTTGTATAAATCGTGTTCTTTGAATGCTCTTTGTAGATTGCTACATACTCTGTGGCATATGCAACTACACACACAACATATACTTGCTTTTGGCAGTAAATCTTTCATTCCCACCAACAGGATCACTTTATTTATGTTCCAACAAATGCAGTCACAAACCCTACAGCATGGCTTTGGATTCACTTCCTTGCTTTGCTCACCATTTTTATAACTAATAAAGAGCCCTGGGATTATGCGATGTTACATTACATTGCATTGCATAGTTACTAGGCAAATCATGTTGTCCAAAAAACCTAAGGGAGTTGAAAAACTGGGACAATATGTAATTTGGTACTTAGAGATTCACAGGGGAGAAAAAAGTGCTCACCATATCTATCAGCATTATAACAAAAGAAGTTTTAAAACCTGATTGTAACATAATAGAGCATGAGTGTTAAAATCAAAGATCAAATGAGGTTCCACAATACTGAATAAAACACTTTGAAACTATACTTAATAATTATTAACAAATTGTGTTAATATGTAAAGGTAATCTTAAAAATGAGCATAGAACTGTTGCTGATAGAAAAGCAGCGCAAATTGGGAACATTGTACCATTTTTGTCAAACTAATTTTATATGTTGTTATATGCTGTTCAGTGGTTTGACAGCATCAATTTGATATGATGCAAAGGAAAACGTTTGTGTTTATGCTATAAGCCTTCTTTGAAAAACAGTAGTGGAATTAACTTAAATGCTACTACTACTGTTGCTAATAATAATAATAATAATAATAATAATAATAATAATAATAATAATAATAATAATAGTATTAGTGGTAATAATGAAAATTGTAGTATATTTAGCTGTATTCTGTTTACTGCCATTTCAAAATGTATTCAAAATTTTCCTTATTCAGTCCAAGCCTTAAATAACAGTCTAATGTAAAAAATGTATGTAATCAAAGAAATCTAAAATAACAGTCTTATCTGTACTACAGCAGTAAAATAAATGTGTATTCTTTATTATTATAATCCTAATACAAAAGTAAAGAATAACGAGAATTAATACAAATGGGTAACTGTGTTTATTATTGCTATGATGGAATCACGAGTCTCCTTCCCCTTTGTGCTAGAGTTCCTGGCTTTAATTCTGTGCACACACAGTTAAGTTAAGAGGCAGTTAAAGGTTTTAATCCCACTTCCGCTTTTCCATTTCTTCCATGTGTAATGTTTTCTTGTTTGTGATTACAATATGTAGTACTGTAGTGAAAGCTTTTAAAGTAAAGTCAGGCAGGCACATAATAGACAACAGTCTATCATTGGTACAGAAGAAGCAGGAAAATCATAAACTGTGCTCAGAATGCAGGTTTATTTGAAACTGTCTAGACTAAAATAGCTCATGCTAATGTTAAATGAATGTAAAAGGAGGCTGACTAAACTGAATAGACATTTACATGACGAGAGGTACTTGTCCATAAAGCTACACAATACACATTTAAGTTTGCTACCATTGTTTTTTAATTTCTTATATGTTTACATATGTCAATGTAAATATTACCTACACTGGAAGAGGTAATGCTAACAGGTATAACGTTACAAAAAGCCAAGCAAATTACCAGATATAGCAGAAAAAAGGCTAAACCATTTGCCTCATTAAAAGATGACATCCCCATATTGCATTGGTCACAGTAAAGACTGTCTTTAATAATTACTTTAATGAAATATGAATTACAAGACGGAAGGCCTCAGTTGATCTGGATCAGCAGTAAAATCTCCAGCACCACCACACAAAGCACTGTGGCTCAGCGTGTCCACAGAACTCATCAGGTCTGTGTGCTCAGTCCATTGCTTTTCACTTTGTTGTCTCACAATTTTGTAACAATGCACAAATAACATCATTAAATTTGCTGATGACACAACCGTAGTGGGACTCGGCAGGAACGACAAGTCAGCATAAAGAGAGCAGGTGCAACAGCTAATGGACTGGTGTAGTGTCAACATTCTACCTTTAAATGTTGCCAAAACTAAAAGGATGGCTGTTGAGAAGAACACAGAATAAAGACTCTAATATCTAATATCAATAGCTCTTGCATGGAGATTAAATGCCATGGAGTTCACAAAGTGTAGAACCTCACCTAGGGCCTCATTTAAACCGTGCGTAGACGAAATGCGTGTAGACGGGGCAGAATCACAGAGAGAAATGTATAAAGAAACAGTTGGTGGAAAAATGGGCGTAAATGTGTGCAAGCTTTTGACCCGTGTGTACAGCTTTAAGCACCGTTTGTAGAGAGCAGAAATTGGCGACACTCACTGGTAAAATTATGAATTGCAACTAAATGCGCAAAGCAAGAGTATGGTGTAGGGACTGGCTGCAGTACCGGAGGCTGCTGTTCTAGGATCGTTTTTTCGTGACATTCAAGGAAATTTTAAAACCTAGTCGAAATAAACAATATAATCTACTGTTGTGTTAAATTTGTATAGACTTGTGTTTAAAGGCTTGCTGTTTTATGTTTTTCTTTTGTTATAATAGTACATTTCAATATAAATTGTTTACAATTATCCTTTATTATTCTAATTTTCCTTTGATAGGCCATCACATAAAGCCTATCCATGATGTAGAATGCCTCTTTGGAGCAGGCTGAGCAGGTCTTCCTCCGTGGTCCTGTTTATTATCATAGGATATCATTATCATATCATTATCATAAAATCTTTATTAAACTTTCACTATTAAGGGCAACTGTAACTACAAAGTAGCTTGGTCAATTTATGAACCTTTCTATGAGTATTACCTGTATTTTAAGACAGCTATGTGTCATTTGTATTTCGGTAAAGTGGCAGAATTTACTAGGCTGAAAGGGAGGACGTCCATGTGGTAGGTAGTGATATAACAGTCTATGGATTTTAAATATTGTATTCGAATTCATATGTCAATAACATTTGTATTTTGGTTTGCGGTATTTTTATATTTGTAATACACTATATATTTTACATAACTATCTAAACTATATTTTATTTATTTACTCCTCATTCTCTTGATGAAGTGACTGCAAATGCAATGTGTGTGCCAGATTTCATATTTATTTTACACATAACATGCTGCAATACGTTTTATTCCCAGAAAAAATTGTATTTGGGGAGAATACAGTTGCCTGTGAGGAGCTACTTAAGGCTCTTCCGCTTGAGCCGTCAACATCTCCTCCCTTTACAGAGGAAAATTTTCAACAGGAGCAAGTGCAAGGAGCAAGTGCAAAATAAGCAAGCCTATTGGGCCAGATGGAATGCCTTCCAGACTGCTTAAGCTTTGTGCCATTGAACACTCCCCTATCATTTTTCTAAAATGTACAAATCTTACAGTGCATCATGGTGGCCCACCCTGATTGTGGAAGAACATCCACAGTCATTTTGTTTCACAAGGAACCCCCTCCAGTAGAACCCAACCAATACCGACCAGTGGCACTTACACCTGTAGTGAGTAAGTGCTATGAGAAACTGATTCTGTGCATCATTCTTCCAACTATTAACGGACAGCTGGATAAATATAAGTTTGCTTATAAGGCAAAGCACAGAATGGAGGATGCTGTGGTATGCCTTCTCCACTTCCTCCTTCAAAATTTAGAAATGCAAAGAAACTTTACAGAGCTCAGCTCAGCTTTCAACATATTCCAATGCCGCCATATGATTAAGACATTGTATCAGTTCAACACTGCACCTCGACTCATTTACTTGAGTCACAGATTCCTGAGTAAAAGACCAAAGGCTGTGACGATAGGGTCTGCTGTACCAAAGATCATGTCTAATTCATTTCCTCTTTCTGCCGAGGCCCTCACTCCAACGGTGAACCTGTTGTGGGAGATGATATCAGACAGAATGGCAAGCCATGCTGAAAATGCTCACTCTCCCATCTCTACATACAAATTGCATGTTTTCATTTAAATGTTTTAATATATAACGTTAATTATGTTTATTACCCAAATGAAGATGGATTTCCCCTCTCTGTATGGTTCTTCTCAAGGTTTTTTCCTCTTGATCTCAGAGAGTTTTTCCTTTCCACTGTGGCCATTTGGCTTGCTTATTGGGGACAATGTTTATGAAACAATGTAAAGCTACTTTGTGACAAAGTCTATTGTAAAAAGCACTATACAAATATATATTTGACCATTATCTCTCTGTTTGTAATAAAACAAACATACATGTAGAATATTTAAACTTATAGAAAAGAGAATCAACTTTCCCACACCAAGCATTACAGTACTCAATGACAGGGCAATAGCCTGCCTTGTAAGAACAATAGTCACAGGTATTAAGCACCCCCTTAACAAGTACTATGCACCTCTGTCCTCAGTTCATCGAGATGGAGAAAAGTTATCTTTAAAAAAAAGCTGTACTCTGTATGTTATTGTTTTTATAATGTGTAAATGTTTCCTTGTGTGTAAAGCCTGTGGGGCGTAATAATCCTTATGGGGTGTTTTTTTCTTTCGGGGTGTACCTGAGCAACAGGCTGTAGGACAAAATTTCCCACAAGGAACAATCTGTCTGTCTGTATGTCTGTCTAATAGACCCTTAAATTAATCAGTTAAATAAATCAGCTATCTATTTAAGATTCAAGATTCAAAGCTTTAATGTCATATGCACAGTAGGAAACAAGTTTCCCTGTCCAATGAAATTCTTACTTTGCATCCACCCTGAATTTTAGAAGTATTAAGTAGTAAAAATTCAAATCGAATTAAAAAGAAATTAAATAATGACAGTAGTAAAATATAATATGATATATTACAGAGTGTGATCAGTAAGTAAAGTACATTTATAGTGCAGGTGTGATAGTGTATGTGAATAAAGTCATCTGCTCAGCTGTTTATGAGTCTAATGGCCATAGGGAAGAAAGAGTTCTGTAGTCTGGTTGCCCTGCATTTCACACTTCTGTACCTCCGGCCTGAAGGTAGAAGTGTGAATAGTCCATGTTGGGGGTGGGTAGGATCTTTTATGATGGAAGCAGCTCTACTGTGGACCCTGCGAAGGTGGATGCTCTGCAGAGAGGGTTGTGTTAACCCAGTGATTTGTGTGGCAGTCTTTACCACTTTACCACATTGGCACTGACGTGCCACACAGTGACTGGTCTAATAAGCGTTTTAAATTATTTTAAATTATTTCGTGACTAGTTATATAAAATTATTGGGCAAAATAAGCCTTTATAATAAATTTTAAACAGTTTAGGTTAACTAACCTAAATTATAAGCAGTCATAGAGAGTGGTTAAATAAGCCCCAAAAGTAGTGCTAGGTGGAATCAACCTGAATGCAACATAAGAAGTTACATTAGGGAGTATTTTGTTGAAATACGCCTTTAAAATATAGCAAATAAAAGTTATTTGTAGGTTTAATAAGCCCTAAGTAAATTATTTATATAAGTAAGTTATTTTATGTTGAATAAGTCTTCAGTGTACATTACTAACGTTTTGCGATCCCTCAGGTACATGAGGGGGAGGTTCATGAAACTGCAGTACTATCCTGTATTCCATAATAAGGGTACTTTTTTAACGAGTTAATTTAATGTTGTTGATTAATTTGCGTTAATTTGTGTTTGTGATCCAGCATCTGAGAATGCAACTTTCGCTGGATGCGTATGGAAATAAGAAGGTGGAACAAGATTCTCGTCCACCTGTGCACATTTTGAAAAAAGTTCTTGATTATTAAACAGGAAAAGGCTCAAAGGTGTGCATACGCATGGTTTTATAAATCTCAATTTTTGTGTGCATGACATTTCCTGATTACGTACTCTTTCACTCCTGAATTCAAACAGAGTTTCAGAAATTCGGTCCCTGAACACCAACACCATAATCAAGAAAGCGCAGCAGTGTCTCAGATTTCTGAGAAGACTGGAGAAAGCTCATCTCCCACCTCCCATCGTCAACACATTCTACAGAGGGAATATTAAGGAAATTGTGAGTAGCTGCATTACAGCCTGGCTTGGAAATTGCACTTGACTGAGAAGAGTAAAGACAGCTTAGAGTGTCATCAATGTTTCTCTTCAATCCATCACAGACAGTCACACCGCATGCTGCATCTGCAGAGCCACCAACATTGTGACTGATACAAAACGGTACCAAAGCATTTGGTCCCTCACAAGCAGAATGACATTCTGACAAGTGTTACCCGTTTGACTGTACACATCCTAGACACTATGGCCTTTGACATGCCCAAAAGCAATCACTTTTTGCAAATCATTAACATTTGCATTTTCCACACACCGAACAAGACATTCACTGCATTGTACCACCCCTTCTCAATCTGTAAATTTCACCACACAACTCTCAGGTAATTATAGAATAATCATATTCATGTAAAGCCATCTGTAGGAACTGCAAGGTATTAACACATGCAATATAACATTTTTTTCCAGAGAGCTTACTTTATTACTAGCTGATAAGGATTTTGTTTCATCTGACATTTTTACATCCCTGCAATGTAATAAGACTCCAGAGATTCAGTGGCAGCTGCTGGACTTTCAAAAATGGGGAAGCTCATTGTCAGCTTGTGCCATTAAATTTGTCAATTGATCTATACATAAATTCTGCCCTCCGTTCCTTTTCAAGAAAATGGTCTGTGACTCTGTCCTCTGGACCAGTGTCCTCTCAGGGGACCAGTCAAGCAGTGTTTGAAGACCGGAGTTCGCAAGGAGCAGTGCGGGGTGTGATAAGTGCTGCAAGGTAGGACAGTGCAGACCCATTTTTAGCCTTGTAAACAATCTGATGCAAGCAACTACAGGGGAGAGAGCGGAGCAGTGGTGTAGTATGTGTAAACTTGGGAACATTGAACACAAGTCTTGCAGCTGAATTCTGGATCAGCTGTAAGGATCGGATAGTGCTCAGAGGTAGCCCCTCTAAGCGAGAGTTACAGTAGTCCAGTCTCAGGATGACAAGGGACTGAACCAGAATCTGCGAGGACTCTCTGGAAAGAAATATACAGATCTTTCTGATGTTGTGAATAAATAAATTACACAACTGAGAGACTTTAACAATGTGGGAAGAAAAGGACAATTGGTTGTACATAGTCACCCCCAGTTGTGTGCCACAACAGAGGGGTAAGTCCGAGGCTTGTTGAATGAGAGGACATTGTCCCGGTGGGGAAAAGAGTCACCTGAGAAAAGTAATACTTCTGTCTTGCCAGGATTTAGCGCAAGGTGGTGATCCCAAATCCATGATGATATGTCAGCTATACATGCTGAGATCTTGGCAGAGATCTGGATGTCTGAGGGTAGCGAAGGTGAGAATTAGTCGGGTGTCATAAACATAGCAGTGAAATGAAAAGCCATGTGAGGATATAACACAATTGTACATATTTGACCATTTAATTTTTGGCATTTTAGGGGATGATGACCTTCGTTTGCAGTCTTAAAGAAATCATATAATTATTTATGATCATCATGACAATACCCATATCGGAAAAATTTTGATGAATCAGCTTTGAGTTGATCAATCAGAACACAACAAAGTTGTTATAACACATTTCAATGAGGCAAAAACGTTAATTGCTTTGAAAGCAAGCAGCAACATGTGAGCAACACCTCTTTATTTAGCAGTATTTTATCAATTTGAGGGATAGCTGAGTTGCCTAAGCTACAAGTGCTGTTGGTAACAAGCTCTTAAATTGAACCAGGAGTGATAGATATCTATAGAGAGCTACAATATGCAGCCTTGTTAGTCTCACAGCAAACAAGTGAGAAAAACTAAAATAAAATCATAAAGGGGTTGCTGTCAGTAACCGCATAGCTGTGTTATGCTAGGCCTACTGCAACTATCATGAAATTTACAAGAACTTAAAGGCACAGCAAATCCATGTATTCCCTTAAGAGGCCATTTTTTGTGTCACAACTTTAAACCAAGTGCTGTTGCCAGAAAGACTATTTTTCAATAAAATTCACAACAGACTTTTATTGTGAAGAGAAATAACCACAGGTACAGTAGTGTTTTTGTTTCTAATCCAGGTTTTGTGTCTAGTAGATGTACCAAGAGGCATTGCTGTCTATGGAAAGTTTGATTCAGAGTGTTTCAGCAGGGTTGTATTGACTGACGAATAACAATTGGATTTACAGCTATATTACATTTGATTAACTACTGGATATCTTATATTTATACGTAATTTCAGCTTAAAGCTGCTTACCTAAAATGTAGGTTAAGTCATATATAAATTAATCAGAACTGAATTAACTTTAATAATTACAAATGCTATAGTACTCAGAGCTGGAGATGCAGTGATAAACCACTATATGGGCACATGTCCTTCTATTCTGTTTGGACTGTTTGTACATTAAATGCTGCCTCAAGTAATACAAAAGGATGTGAAACAACACCAGGCAGAATTAATGTATTGGCGAAATATTATTCAGTTGGGTCAGTGTTATCAGGGTTATTTTTTCAGTCCTACAAGGGCTGAACTTCAGGTTTAAAAGTTGGCTGTAGACATCAATCAATCATAAGAACATTTCTGTCTACACATTCACAGTTTTCAGCATAGTCTTACAGAGGCAATACAATCATCAGCACCAACTCTGGCTGTCATCTCATGTCAGCATCCTTTTAGGTGTCTATTGGGCTAAGGTGCACTAACAGAAACCTTTCAAATAATCCTCATGAAATGCCTATACTTCAGTTGATATATGATGGAAGGGTTGTTGATATGGCGGTGAGAATTTGTGAATGTAAATTCTCTATGAATTATAAATTGTAGCCGAACCTAGTTGTAACTGTAACTGTGTTGTTAGGGTGCTAAATAATTATATACCATTAAATAAAAATGCAAAATTCCCATAATGTGATGGTATTTGGTTGATGTTTGATAGCATCATATTAAAAGAGCAAACATGCTATTAAAAGTAGACCAGGGAGAATAATATGAGAATAATCATGGCAACACAGTGTAATGTTCACACATATTGTATCAGTGTGTTACTTTACTACCATCATATAACAAAATATTATTTTAATAGTGTTATAAGCCTCCCTATCCTACTGTGGATTCTCATAGATTATTCAACTATATACACATTTCTAGTGTACCAAGTACAAATTGTTAGTATAGTATGTGAATGCTTAGCTTGATGCTGGACCTATTGGAACATCCCTTGTTAATAACAACATTTTACAACATGCCATCAATAGCATTAAGCAAATAATTTCCCCTAAAACTATTGCCTTGGTTTTATGACCAGCTTTCAATTATGCCACAGCATTTGGGGATTATGGGATTAAATAATTCTAGAATAGACCCCATTTTTTTCAATCAGTAAAGCAAGAATACCTTTTCCAGATGTTTTTAAGTAGTATATGGAGAAAATAATCAATAATTTTTGAAAAATGTATATTTTTATTTATTTCAGAAACACTTGGGAGGTTTTCGCTTAAAACACTGTTTGTTTACAACATAGTACAGGACTTAATAAACACCCAATGGATCTAGCACAGAACTGTTGTGTTTGTCTGAAACTATTAATATTCATGACTACTAAAGCATATTAATTACACTGCTCACTATCCCCTAATTTTTGTATACTTTAGACATTGGAACAGATGGGTCAAATATTGTTTTTTTTTTCCCAGTTGTCCTTGTAGTTGCTATATTCAAAATTTGCCTACCAGTGAAAATAAGTGGTCAGCAGCCACCAGTTCTAGGGGGCTACCATGTAAGGCTGGGGATTTCGGAAGCACCTAATTAAAAAGTGAAATGGATTTTTGAAAAGTACCAGGCTAATCCATGATCATTTCTTCAGTAGGACTACATAACTACAGCCACTTAACATCTATTTACTGTCCTGGCTGCAGTTTCCACCCCCTGATCTAAATGTAATTGGACAAGTGTTCTTTGTAAAGTTTTAATAGAGTTCATGCAATCAGCTCCACAGGGACAAGTGTAAACCCTGACTTTTGTATATTGATTGCTGAATACTGTTCCCTGGATGAGGTCAGAGGATTCTTCTCTCTTTTGCAAGAGGTCAATAATGTCAATACTGGAAATTAGGTCATTTGTCAGAAAGCATGTGGATAAACAATTGGCTCTATACTCAAACTTCATATTCACAATAAGTCACATACTCTTTGGTTCACACACTGGGCAAAGATTAGCATTAGTTATTGTGCAATGCTGCAATGACGCATTTTACAACCCCAATTCCAATAAAGTTTGGAAATTGTATAAAACATGAATAGCAATAAGATATTCACTGTTTAAACGGATCAACTTGAATGTTTTTTTATACAAATATTCACTCATTTAGAATGTGATGCCTGCAACATGTTCCAAAAAAGCTGGGACAGGGGCAATAAAAGACTGGTAAAGTTAAGAAATGCTCAAAAACACCTGTTTGGAACATTCCACAGGGGAATATGTTAATCAGAAATAGGAAACTGGCATGATTGGATATAAAGGGAGCATCTCCGAAAGGCTCAGTTGAGCAAATAGTCCAACAGTTTAAAAACAGTTTCTCAACATGCATTTGCAAGATTTAGAGATTTCATCATCTACAGTCCATAATGCCAACAAAATAATCAGACAATCTGGAGAAATCTCTGCAAGTATGCAGCAAGTCCGAAAACCAACATTGAATGCCCATGACCTTCAATCCCTCAGGCAGCCTTGCATTAAAAACTGTGGATATTACCACATGGGCTCAGGAACACTTTGCCAGTGAGCACAGAAGCTCATCACTTCATCTGCAAGTGCAAGTTAAAACTCAGATAATATGGATTGGGCTATGAAGTATTTAATACTACACTACCTCTACTACACTACTATAGTAGTAGTAGTAGTGTAGTATTTAAGACTTCATGGCCCAATCCAAGAAAAATATTGACTTTATGGCTGCACAAGAGAGAGAACAAATAATAGCTACAAAATAATGCAGTGCTCTATTTACTTACACTGCTACTTGTATGGCAAAACAGAAAAGCACTGTGCTCATAAAAAGCACATTTTCAGGTGTTATCAGCTCTAGAACAAGCAGCAAAAAAAGAAAAAAATATTAACAAGATGGTACATTTTCATGAGCTTTGAGAGCTCCTCTAGTCACTCTGCAGTAAATAAGTTGTCCCACTAAAATGATCCATTGTATTGTTGTTTGAGTTACTCAGTGCTGTAAACAACAAGGTTTCTGTTTCCGTGTTGTGATTAAAGTTGAATGCAGTATTCAACCATAAATTCCCTCCTCACTCCTAATCAGCATCATGTTCTCATAACCAGCTCTGAATAGGAACAAAAATGTAAGATTACAACACTGAGCTATATACTATGTACAGGTCTCCATTTATTTTCCTGTGTATTTTCCTGCCAGTTTATTAACTGCTAGATAGTTGGACTTGATGAACTGTCAACTCTACGATGGAGTACTTAAGTTACAAAGCTCAAGCAAAGGAAAAATGTACACAGTTTCCAGTGACATAGATTTAATGAAATAGTCAGTGCATCAGCATGGCAAAACACAACTGAGGAAAAGCATATTGGGGCAGAAAACTGCACTAATTGGCCCCCAACCCTCCCAGAGGACTGAGAGATGCCCTTTCAGTATATTTTAAATACAGTATATGTGTACATAAGTATGTATATATACTGCTCTGAATAGGTTATATTACAAAATGAAATTTTGTGTGTGTGTGTGTGTGTGTGTGTGTGTGTGTGTGTGTGTGTGTGTGTGTGTGTGTGTGAAGGCGGTTTTGAATTAAAGGTGAAACTAGTTAGGTGTGAGTATACAATATTCTCTACTTGCAGATGTGATGATGTGCCTGTGATGATGGGAAAGGTTACAAACCATCTTTAAAGTGTCAGACAGGTGGCATACAATGAGGAAAATTAAAGCCATTGTTAGCCTGCCTAGGAGTGGTCAATCAACAAATTTCACTTCAAAAGCAATAGTCTATGACATCACAATAGAGCCCAGGGTAACTTCTAAATCTGTTCTTACATTCTCTGATGGCAATGTTAATGAGTCCACTAACAGCATAGCAGTGTACAACTCGGGTATACATGGCAGGGTTACAAAGAGAAAACCGCTGCTCTCCACACAAAAAAAGAATTTGCTGTCATTTGTGGATGAATGAAATCCACTATGTTTTGAGAAAGGAAAGCTGCTAATTCCATTATAAGAAATTTATTATTTCTGGTGCACCTGAACCGGGTTGGATAATTCTAAATTATACCAACAAATCCGAAAGGAAAATATCAGGACATATGTCCATAAACTGATATGATGAGTAACTGATCTAATGAGAAAGTGGGACATGCAGCAACACAACAGGTTCAACAAAGAATGGTTAAAGAAAACTAATGTCAGTATTTTGTAATGACCAAGTCATTATAAACATAATATACATTACATACAGCAGTAGTTTTGGCAGCACATTTTGTGTCCCCTCAAGAATTTTTCTTTTGCGTAGATATTTTTTTTTCTCTTAACACCGTCCTCTGCTCAAAATTAAATATCAACCCATGAAGCGTACAGATTAGATGCTGATTTGGTCCTTGCTGCCACCGGGGTTATCATTGCTCATGCTGGGCAGCATAATTTGATCCTTGATGTCCTCACCAGTGCTAAATGTCCTGCTGGTCTGGCTTGAACATCGAATGTTTAAGAATAAGTAGGCCAAATTCTACCCACTGTTATGATTGGTTTCATCAGTAAGTATTCTAGAGGCTTGTACAACACCAGATGCAATTTATCAGCCTTGGATGAAATCATTGTTCAAAGCTGCTGACTTCCAAGTGGGATAAAGCTTCAGGTCAGAGAAGACCCTAAAGCTTAACATTAATCTTTCTCACACACCAGTATGAAAGTAGCTAGGTTATATAGCAGTTAATAACATATCAGAACCTAGAAACAGCCCAGCAGGGTTTAGTGTTGTCATAATTTGTCTGCAAAGTAAAATGATAAGACTCATTATAAAAAGAAGAGCCACTTTCCCTAAACTATACATGCCTAAAAACAAACATTTAGTTAATAGAAACAGAAATCTACAAATTTAGATTTTAAATGTAGATTAATGTTCTTTGCGATATATATATTTGTGATATACAGTGTTATATGAAGTGAACAGTTGGTTCTTGTATTCCACAAGTTGGATTTTGTTATGGTTAGCATAAAACAATTAAAACAACATGGAATGCAGAACTCTTATGGTCTGAATAACAAACCTACACAGCAGTCTATGAAACGGTACCAGCTTGTTTATGTAAATAATTGACGCTCAAAGCTCTAAGTGTCCCTGAAGGGTCTGTGCTTGGCCCACTGTTATTCTCCCTGTACATGCTGCCTCTAGGCTCAATTATCTGTTTACATGGCATTAGTTTTAACTGCTATGCAGATGATCCAGCTTGCAAGCTCTGGTTGCCTTTCGGAAACTGGTTCACGCCTTCATAAACTCGAGGTTGGATTACTATAACGCTTTACATGCTGGATGCTTTAATAATCTAAATAAACATTATCTAGTGCAGAATGCAGCAGTTCGAGTGCTAACTAGAACTAGAAAATTTGAATTTCAGTCCTGTTCTGGCATCTTTACACTGGTTACCAATTGATTTTTGCATTGCTTGCCAAATACTTTTTGTAATATATAAAGCTCTACACAGCCTGGTGCCACAGTATCTGAGTGAATGTTGTTATGTTATGTTCTGGTTTCAGCCCCACATGCCAAGATGTATATAAATAAATATGTCTTGACTTGACAACATACGCTGGTCTTTGCTTCTTTGCTTTTTTACTACAGGGCACCGTCAGAGGTTGAGTCCATGGCGAGTCCATGCAGAGTCCTGTACTGACAACACACCGACGACCAACAACATATTAGCAGGTGGTTACAATATTTTGTCTCATCAGTGTATGCCATCTTATAGCTCTAGGGTGCAACTTCACTTTGAAATATGATTATTTATATCGCCATACTTACTGATTCACACTGAATATCTTCCCATATAAATAGTAAAAAATCGCTTACCTCTCTTAAAACAGAACATAATCAAGTCTGGCAGGTCACTTCCTTCCACTACCTACACCCATTTCCCAGAGTTTTGGAATCAGATTTGTTTAAAACAGCCACATGTTATCATAGCCAGTTGTGTTGAGATCAAGAGCAATTTTTGTCAAGGGGGGTTTTCTAATCTCATTTATGCTCCAGCCAAGTCATTCTGGTGCCAAATACCATCAAAAGCAGTGTCTTTGATCTTCCTGCCAAAGCATTAAAAATACTGGAATGTAGTGCATCCACGTGCCAGGTGTATACGACGCTGTAATTGGGCCTGAATCAAATTAAAGCACTATATAATGCTGTGATTCCTATTAAACTAATATTTATAATGCCAACATCAATATTCACAGGTTTTCAGGACTGTCATAGCACCACAACTATAAAAATAAAGACTTTATGGCAAGGTATAAGTGATGACTTCAAAATGATTTTCCCCACATCAAAGAGATCAAACTCTTGCCTCTTGCAGACTATTCTCAAAAATTTAAGTAATATTTTACTGTTTATGCATGGTCTGAGATCTTAAAATAAAGCCTTCTCCCTGCTTTAATGACTTGATAAAGGGATTTCTTGGCATGCAGCTGTAATAACCTTTTTATATGTCAGAATCTCTTCATAGCTTGTATGCTAACCATTAATTAATATGTCTGTATACTTTGATTTTTTCACCCTTGTATCATGTTTAACAGAGAAACTGTTTACACAAGTAAATCACCTGCATAGAATTAAAAAGACACTATATTGAGAAGCGAAATATCTCTTAAATGATGCAGAACTCTAAATAATGCTGTTATGCATATGAAAAATAAGAGTGCAAATGCTATGAATAGACTTTTCAGATCATTGTATTATGTATGGATGTACTAACTCAAAAGCCATAATCTGTCATGACATTTTTTTCTACCATCTTTTCGTGACTATACAACTGCTTAAATCTGTGAGTTCTGGGACAATTCAAACTTTTTATTTTTTACCTTTCTTTTCATTGCTGCTTTAACACATGCTAGAGGACAAAGTGAGACTTAATAAAAAAAAGTTGGCTTTATATGATAAGTAATGGGGGTTGAATGAGGCCTTTTGGAGGTCTTTCAGAGAGTGAGGCTTAATCAGAGTGGTCTTTAGAGTGCTTATGTTGGCATGTAATTCAGATCTGTGCAAGATCCACAGGCTATAAAAATTCTAAACTCCATTTTCCATTTTTAACATAGATCAACATTAAATATTCAGGGGATTGTATGTGGATGTAATATTCATATAACTAGAACTTTCAGAACTGAAATACTGCTCAAATGTTTTATGTGCAGGAGCTCAAAGTTGTGATTATATTGGAGAATATTTTCTACTGTTTGTCCTTATTTTTGCCTTATGGCCAATAAGTTGTTAAGAAGATTGTAAAGCTTTTTACTCATGCAAGCCTGGGTATCCTGGTCTCAGCCCTACTGGATGAAGGTGAAACGATTTCAGCAGTTAGGCCAAGGGCAGATGTCATGCTGCTTATGAGAATATTGAGACTTCTTTCAGGATAATTCCTGCTCATTATCTGACAGCCACACTCATTTGCAGGGCAACACATCCTTTTTTGGATTTCTGTCCCTTTGGAATATGTCTCTGGTGAACGCAAGCCAAAATGCCTTAACTTGATCTTTACTTCACTAACTAGTCGGGATCACCTGGGTGTATAAAGATTCCACAAACTAACCTGAAATACCAAGGATTCCCACCTCTACTTGTGGATCAGCATGATCTTGTATTAAATCACCTACAAGATAAAGGTAAGGTAGTGCAACTCTGCTCTCATGCACATCAAAGGCAGGAAGGTCTAATAACTAGGAGTATAAACAAGAAAAGATTAGCCCATTGTGTTTACTGATTTAACATTGTTTACTGATAAGCACCCAGCAGAATTAAATGTAGCCATTTTAAAGTTGTGTTTACCTGTTCAATCTAGCACTAATAAACTCACAGTGGTGAACTAGCCACTAAGGTATCTATCTGATTTTATTAATGATTTGCAACAACACAGCATGACATCAAGGAAAACATCTCTTATATTATAGTACAGGCAGTACTATATAGTCACAATACATACACTCACTCACAATGGGACTGGGATATTTGGAATATGCATTGTAATTCATACCCACCGAGTACCCAGAGAAAACCCCCACAGACATGGAGATAACATGCAAACTCATGGGCAGCAGCTGGGGTACGATGCAAGGGGGTGTCTGGAGCTGCATCAACAGCGCTTATCACTGTGTCACAGTGCCACCTCAATCTATACATGTTTATATAGAAATATTTGAGATGTATTTGCATTTACATTGCATTTGCAGCATTTAGCAGATGCCCTTCTCAAGATCGACATAAAATTATGCAGTGGAACATGACGAGATTTCCAGCCTACCTACCTGTGTTCTTTTAAGCTCATTATTATTTTAACTCATCTGTGACAGCGTGATTTATTTTTCTACAGGAGTTTACTACAGATAAGCTGGACCAACAAGTCACCATATATCACATCAACAGGAACTGCAATTTAACAGGGCTCAAGCCTGTGTTATTCTGTGTGCACAGACACATGCTTCTCTCACTGTAGGCTAAAAAGATTAGACTTGAATCCCTATTCAACACAGAGCAGTAATGATAACAACATTCCTCTAGTCAAAAATGTTAAATTATCATAATTTTGCCAAAGGCCAATAATAATGCAAGTGCTGACATTCTCATTTGGTATATTATAAATTGTTAAACATTGATCTATGGTTTAATATTTGCCATCCTACAGCAACGACAATAGGTTATTACCTTGCTAGAGGACCATAATGTGTTCTCGCATGTGAGTGATTATTTAAATAAAGGCTGTCAGTAAATATATACACACAACCACAGTGAAAGTGATTAAAGCCATTTGAGATTAATTGCCAGAGCTTGAGTGATGTAGGAGGTAAAGTACTAGAATAAAAATAATATACAGTATGCATATGTAACTGGGACTTTCAAACATTGTGCCCAAAGTGGATCGAGTATTCAGAAGTAAAGTGAGGTTCAGATGGAAATTCATCAATCTGGGAAGTCTATGTAGAGAAACTGCTGTTGATGTCAGCATTCAGTATGAAACCTTATATTTGGTAGATGCTATTATAAAGCAGTCACTTTCAAAAAGTGCAAATAGTTGAATTTGCCATGGTGCAAAAACACTCCATAAGTATTCATGTACAGTCAGACCAGAAACTCATGCTACTCAGAGCTAACAAGTATGTTCTCAGTTTGATGCTAAGGTACATACATTACTAAATACTATAAATACAGTAATAAGTACTAAGAGCTTACGGATTAGTTGACAAAAAATAATGCCAAGAACGTGCACACCTGAAATTAATCCATGCAGTCATAATGAGAAATTTAAGAAATTAGAAAAAATAAGATGCAGATTCCTCCCAGAATTGAACCCAGGACCTTGATGCAACAGTGCTACCCACCAAACCACTGTGCCGCCCCTTTTCGTCAGGTTGTGCTGGGAAAAAAAACGCAACAACAATACCACAGTTCCATTATAAACATGTGAAAGATCTTACAGTATGTAGGCAATAAGCAAAAAAATCTAACAAACAGGCAAAAAAAGCCTATAAGGTTCAATAATAATCCTCCTTAACAAGCAAAGGTAAAGGATTTAGTGTATCTCCATTAAGCTACACTGAAAAATTGCTCATTAGCAATAGTGATCATTTGTTTTAGAGATAATCTCCAGTAAGTGCTATATCCAAAGCCAAAAATCAGTGAAGTGTAAAATTAATATGCCATGTAAAATAGTCATTTGACCTGAGATATGTGTTATCTTAAAGCTTAAAATGATGTTTCAGCCTTCCATGATAGGGTTCCAAAAAGATTTATACAAATAAATGAGCTGGAGCTGGTTGATTTAAGAGCCATAGTTTATTTAATCTAACTTCATCAATGTATCTGGACTTGGCCACACTGCGTATCCATTTACATTTAACAAATTGTAGTAGTATTTCCTCCAACAATAAGATCAATGTAGTGATACTGAACAGAGCAAGTCTCTGATGTAGATTTTGGTGTAATTAATCAAATCATGCACACCGTTTTGCGCTAGTGT
>JAUZST010000584.1:0-33396 GCA_034779995.1 Parotocinclus haroldoi
TATATATATATAGAGAGAGAGAGAGAGAGAGAGAGAGAGAGGTTTGTATTCAAAACTTTTCACCTGATAAGTGAACGTGCTAACCACTGCTCTACAGAGACAGCTTTGTATACTGTTGCTTTGGCCAGGTTTGGCTTTTACCACAATTACCTAAATTCAAAAGTTAAACCTAAAAACATTTATTGGTAAATCCAGTGTTTGCGCCCAAAACCTTTCACGTGATAAGCGAACATGCTAACCACTACTCTGCAAAGACTGCTGTGTGCATGGTAGCTTTGATCCAAGCTTTGGCTCTTACCAAAATGACCAAAACTTAAAATGTATGTCTTGTTAAGTCAATTATTGATTATAGCTCCTAATTTATAGCTGTACTTGTTAGCTAATACATTTTATAAGAAATTTATTGTCATAGAATATAGTTTGAAAAAATAATTTATTGAAGTTAGAGTCTTTAGCTGGACCCTAGTCGCTTAGAGGTAAATCTACTGAAATCACATTTCTGTCATTCTGGCACTGGTGAGTTTTTTTAAGGTTCTAAGGCATCAGGCATCAGACCCACCCAGTAAAATGTTGCTCTGCCTCATTAAATCATGTCCGGTAAAATTCTCTTTTACTTGGTTTGTTGAGCAGAACTACAGGACACAGAACACAAATTCACCACAGGCAATACATTTCCCATAAATGCTGCAGTATCTTTCTAATAGCATGAGCAAAACGCTTTCAGTCAGAGCCAGTTTATTTTGTTTTTTTTTCCTGTTGGAGTAATGAACATCTGCAAATAGTTAAAATAAAGTCAGCCTCACTGCAAGCAAGGTAATGATATGGCATAGCTACGTTTAGCTAATACACTTTATCAACGTTCTTTACTGTTAACTTGTCCATAGTTTTTCATTAATGACAGAGTATGGCACAGTTTAGTGTCAAGTTACCTAATCTTTTAGAGTTACCTTATTTGTTATGCACAGTCATGCCCCTATGGCTGATTGGCAAGCAGATGGGTACAGTTATGCTCCTCTAAATAATGTGTTTGCCCCAGTATGACAGAGTCTAGAAACACCCTTTCCTAGGGACTATGTAAGATTGTATCAGTTTTATATCACTCTGGAGTGTCTACTACAAATAGCTGGTAGAGAAACAATATGCTAATAAAAATGCAATGTCCCTTACATTTACTTTAACTGCAAACAGTATGAACCTGAGCTATTTCATGTTTTGTCTGAACAACTTCATTTCATTTGTTAATAAACAACAAATTATGAATTTTGGACTTGTACCACATACAAAAAAAGTTGAGACTGGATAATTTAGAGCTAGTAATAAATTAAAAAAGCCTAAATAATGATGATGTGTTTCAAACAGGTGACGTCAACAGGTATCTAGGAAAGTCTAAGTCTTTAAGAGGCAGAGATGGGCAGATGATCTTCAGTTTGTCAAGAAATGTGTAAGAAAAGTAATGTAATCTTTACAAACAATGTTCCTCAGGAGGCTGGAAAGGATTTCAGTATTTCAATCTTGCCTTGTTTTGCTGATAAATGCATGGCACACCTGAAAAATATGTTGAATTAATGTTGCTAGTCTCAATGTACTTTTCTGCTTTAATGCTGCCATCACTGAAGCCCTTTGCCAAGGGCACTGACACAGCCCAATACAATGAAAATTCTGGATTTTGAACTTGTTGAACTCATCTGAGCTCAGGGGCATCTGGGCTGTACCATCACACAGTAGAAACGTGCATT
This sequence comes from Parotocinclus haroldoi, assembly GCA_034779995.1. Lineage (NCBI taxonomy): Eukaryota > Metazoa > Chordata > Actinopteri > Siluriformes > Loricariidae > Parotocinclus > Parotocinclus haroldoi. The sequence continues at coordinate 1,737 of JAUZST010000584.1, forward strand.
GTGGTCGAATGAAGTCTGTTCTGGGCAATATGGGCACCATGTACATGTTCTATTTGGTCCAGCCCTTCTGTAGGTGTTTGTCTGCAAATGTGTGAGTATGTGCACAAATGAGAAAAGCTGTAAAGAGTTCTTGAGAAAAGCTCTTTATGTGTGCATGAGTTGGTTGTAATGTCCTGTATTAAAGAACTGGAAGATGCAGAAGTATCTAGTGGCACACAGCCCTCATCCACAGCTCACAGTTTACAAAGGGAGCAAACCTTATCTGCTTAATGTTGGACAGGGTTGTAGAAGATCTAACTGCCTAGCTGGCAGCATATGGTGCAAGGCAAGAAGGCAAGTATAGAGAGGGTGATATGATAGTGCCAGGCTAAACATTTTGTGCGCAACAGATGAACCTAAACACCCCTGCCCTTTGTTTGTTTGTTTGTTTGTTTATTTTGATTATTTAACAGTGCTATCAGCATCAGTGGCCATTTCAGCTACACACACAAGGTTATATATAGACACAGAAGGCTATATTAAGAGTAGTCATATACTATATATACACTCAAGTCAATGCCAATTTATTAAATAATTTATTTATTTATGAGACCTAGGTCACTCTACCCAGGGACTGGGCCCAGGAGCTTCTTGCTTTGGCGGTGCCGCACACTGGGTCACAGTGTTGCACCCTGCACTTACTCATATCCAAAGCCTTATTAATCATCAGTATATCAGACAGCAAAATAATAATAATAATGTTACAGTAAAAATATATGTATATATTCAAACATATATACATATACAAATTCAAACTTTGAGAGGTTTGTATTAAAAACTTTTCACCTGATAAGTGTGAAGTTTGCATACTGTGTAAAAATAAAAATTAAAAAAGATGATATAACAATTGAATATATTACAGAGACACCATATTTAATGTTTAAATGGATAAACTTTATAGTTTTTTGGTTGGAGTATGACTGATTAAGTGTGTGGACAGGTGTCATTTATACAATGAGTTCAAATAGGTGTAATTAATACAGGTAATGAGTGCAGAATAGGAGGACTTCTTACAAAAAATCTAGATTCTCACAGTTGAAGTGTACTTATGATAAAAATGACAGATTTCTCCATTCTTTGTAGGTGGGAGCATATCAAATACGTATTTTCCCCACTATATACATACAGTATACACTGCTCAAAAAATTTCATCCATCTTCATCCATCCATTATCTTCCTCTTGTCTGGAGATCGGGTCGAGGGGGCGGCAACCTAAGCAGAGAGGCCCAGACCTCCCTCTCCCCAGCTGCCTCCAACTGGCTCCTCTCAACGGGGAGGAGTAGCTCTACTCTGAGTCTCTCCCAGATGACCAAGCTTCTCACCCTTTCTCCAAGGGAGAGTCCAGACACCTTGCAGAGAAAACCCATTTTGGTTGCTTGTATTTGTGGTCTTGTTTTTTCGGTCATCATGAACAAGACGAGAAAGGAATCCGTGAATTCTTAAAGTAACTGTTCATAGATCAGAGAAGGTCTCATTATGGGTTATATTTTATTTTGACGTATTGCCTGATTTTTGTTATCAGTATATATATTGCTGTATGTGTGTGTGTTTAACTTATTTTTTTATGTGAGTCAGATATCAGATATTGTATCACATTTGATTGGGATTCACAGAAAGTAATGTTTAGTCATTGTTCACCATAACACTTTGAACTCTAAGAATGGTACATTGATGAGACAATGCATGACACCAAAGCAAAATGTAATGGAAGATTTGGCAGATCTTAGAAAGAGCATTCAAACCTGGTTAAGTCAGTCAAATGACCTATGAGTCCACAGTGCTTCTCATTTGATAAAAAAGTGTTTTCCAGTTTATTTGGCACAGGGCAATTATGGTTAAATTGAATATTTCTAACTATAGCAATCATTCTAGGGTCCAGTTCTTCTATTGAAACTGAATTGAAGCAACATTTTAAGTTCAAATTCAATTTTCAGCAACATTGTTGTACATAGAACAATAAATCTGAACACCTTTAAAATGTTCATAGTTGTGCCCTGTTTAGGGTGTGCCTGTGCTCAGTGAAATACCCACTTCACCACAAACCTCTACCACATGTGAAGCATGGTGGAGGGGCATCATGGTTTGGGCTGCTTTCCTATATTAGTACCTGGACAAACTGCACTCATTAAGGGAAAAACCTTTCTTCAAATCGCATTACAAAGATTAAAGGAAAGAGTGAAATTAGCGGTGTATCACCAGTAGATTCATATAACCTGGATGATCCAACAAAAACCCAAAAGAAAATCTTTTAACAAAATATTTTTTTTAAATATCATTTTTATTTAGTTATTATTTTTTAAACCACAGTATAGTGTAATGTCCCTTTAAACCAGGGGTGCAGATTGCAATCCAAATACCTATGGTGCAGTCTCTCTTTCCAGACATATATGTAAAATATATTTAGAAATTATTCAAAACATTCAGTTCAAAATATGAGAAACAGAAACACACAGAATGATTAATATTTATTATATCAATAACTACTAAATTTCATTTTAGTGCAGCATCTACAGCAGGATATCAAAATAGTAAAAAATACCACAACTTACTGCAGATTATGTACACTGAACATTTCCTTTGAAGCATTTATGCATACTGCATCTTTAAAACATGTCAAATATCTTCCATCAGACTTTCTTATGTAGATTGTATACATCCAAATAAAAACTGGTATGTATTGAAAATGCATATAAAAGACATACACATTTAATTTGACTTCTGACATAATTTCATTAAACAATTCAAGAATTCGGGAGAACTTTCAGTGCATATTGGTCAAAGACACAAGCTTAAGCTAAACCCCCATGATCTTCAATCCCTCAGACACCACTGCATCAAGAACCACCATTCAAACAACTCATATAACCACACGAAAAAGGGAATACTTTAGCTAACATTCATAAAGAACTTCAATACAGAGTTGCATTTACAAATGCCACTTAAATCCTAACTGTGCAAAAAATAAGCCTCATGCTAACCCTGACCAGAAGCGGCATTGACTTCTCTGGCCTTGAAGACATCTAGGATGGACCATTACACTGTGAAAACATGTATAGTGCTCAGATTAATCAATATTCCAATTTTTTGGAAGAAATTGGACACTGTGTGTTCCAGACAAAAGATGAAAAGGATTCTTAAAAGCAACAAGTCTCAAAGCCAGTGTCTGCCGTGATATGGGCTGTGTTAATGACCTTACAAAAGGTCATTCACACTTCTGTGATAACAGCATTAAGTACATTGAGATCTTAGCGCAACAAATACTGCCTTTAAGTCTTTTCCATTGATGCCATTGATGCATTTTTCAACAAGACAATACAAGACCACATGCTGCACACATGTATGGGTACTGATTTGACCTGCATACAGTCCTAAAACATCCTCAATAGAGAATGTGTGGAGAATTTTTTAATTAAAAAAATGTGACATTGATGACCCCATGCAGGACAAATGGGACAAAATAACACCTGAAACATTAAATCACTTTTTTCCCTCTGTGCCAAAACATATTTAAAATTTTACCATCCTAACTGTAATGTGTTAAAAGTCTAAAATGCAGTAATGGATGTTTATTAACAAATGAAATTAAGGTAACCAGACAAAACTTTATACTGTCTGAAATTAAATAAAAGTCAAAGTAAATGTAAGGAACAGTGTGTTTTTATATGCATTTTCAATACTGTCCCAGCTTTTTTGGGGTTATTTTTAATTAATCAGTTGCTATGCATTACCAGACTTATAGAATTCAATAACAAAGCAAGCCATATTTTATATTTAGTCTTATAACCAACTAAATACAAAGAATGTCCACATATTCATTGTGTTCAAATCAAATGCTACAACTTACCAGAAGACCATGAGGTGTCTTGTTGCACCCTCTATTCTATACTATAACTTCTACTACTATAGGCGTTAGTTCTGGTTTGATGTCTGTAGTTGTGACATACAAGATGGCATGCAAGTGATGAGCAGTAAATCTGGCCCTCTCGCAGTTCTTGTTTAAGTTCTTTACATACTGCTATCACCATCAGAAAAATAGTGCTAGGCCACTAATAATATGTATTTAAGACTGATGCCACGGTCCAACTGAAATCTGTCTGCATTTGGCCCTACGGCTGGACACCCCTGATTTAAACGAACATAGTGATTTCACTGATTGATTCTTTATACTCATGTGGTGAAACACACATAACCAAGTCTCCAAACACTGAACTATAATGTAATCCTGTATGCATGGAAATGTGATGCACTTGTTCAGTTGGCATTGTGTAACACGATTATACATTTGTAAATGAATAATGCACAATATTATATAATGGATGAATAACAGTACAATAATAGTACAATTGTGATATAAAGGCAACATATTTGATTAGTGTATATATGCAGTAAATGCATATATTTGAATAATTTTATTATATAACTACTGAATACAGTAGGAAATAAGGTTTTATAAGGGTATTCCCATATCCATCTAAGCTTAAGGAGCTGTAAATATTTGCATAGTAAATAACACAACTAAAGTAGACAATTACAACTTGAAATATCGTATCTAATAAACAGTGTCAGTCAGTAAATCAAAGTGAGTAAGGCAGAGTGCAAATCCTTTAACACAACGGGACTCATCTATTGCTCCTTCATATGCGAGTAGCTTCATGGCCGTCCTCAGTACTCCTTTCTCATTGTTATGATCATTTGTCTTTTTGCTCTGTGGCTTTGTCTGCAAGCTATTTATTTTAATGCAATGAAAACGCTGGTAGGTAAGACAGCCCTTGAATAATATGAACCTTATATGTTACAACATACACTCACGATCAATTTGTTAAGTACACCTACTTGTTTCTGCACTCTTTGCCTATTTAATCAGTTCCATCTAGAAGCACTCTGTACAACTCCAATTCCAATGAAGTTGGGACATTGCGTAAAAGATTAATAAAAATAGAATATGATGATTTCCAAAACTGTTTCAATTGAATATGCTACAAAGACAAGATATTTACTGTTCAAATGGATAAACTTTTTTTTGCAAATATACACTCATTTTGCCTGCAACACATTCCAAAACAGTTGGGACAAGTGCAACAAAAGACTAGGGAAGTTGATGAATGCTCAAAAAGAGCCTTTTGGAACATCCCCAAAAGGCTCAGCGAAGATGGGGTGATATCTATATGACATATGCTGCCATCCAAGCAACGTCTTTTTCATGAAGGTCCCTGTTTATCTCAGCAAGACAATGCCAAGCCACATTCTGCACGTGTTACAACAGCGTGGCTTTGTAGTAAAAAAGTGTGGATACTAGACAGTCCTGTCTGCAGTTCAGATCTGTCTCCCTTTGAAAATGTGTGGCACATTTTGAAGTGCAAAATACGACAACGGAGACCCTGGACTGTTGAGCAACTGAAGCAAAAATGGGAAAGAATTCCACCTACAAAGCTTCAACAATTAGTTTCCTCAGTTCCCAAATGTTTGTTGTTAAAAGGATGATGTAACACAGTGATAAACATGCCCCTCTCCAAGCTTTTTTGGAACATATTGCAGGCATCAAATTAGAAATTAGTAAATAATTGCAAAAACAAAATGTTTATCCATTTGAACATTAAATATATTGTCTTTGTAATGTATCCAACTGAATATAAGTTGAAAATGATTTGCAAATCATTTTATTTATGCTTTTCACAACCCCAATTCCAACTTCACTGGAATTGGGGCTGTAGTTTTACATAACTTTGTTACCCATTTACTCTGTTTTTTAATGATCAGGGCCCCACAGATCAGTAACTATGGGCGGTGGATTATTCTCAGCACTACACTTACACTGATGTGGTTTTTGTTTGCATTGTACTTGTTTGATTTGATCAGAGACAGCAGTGCTGCTGGAGTTTTTAAACACCCCAGAGTCATTGCTGGACTGAAAATAGCCCACTAATGAAAAATGCCCAGCCACCAGCATTCCCATGAGCACTAAGTGAACTAAAGTGTTTAATAACTCCAGCAGCACTGCTCTGCCTAAAACACCAAAACCAGCACAATGCACGCTAACATAACAACATTACGTCGGTGTCAGTGCAGTCCTGAGAATGATCCACCACCCAAATAGTACCTGATCTGGCCAGGCCACTATAGAACAGAAGTCATGGCCTCATCACCTGCTGTGTTTTGTCGTCATCAGTAACTGAAGAAGATCCATATTAGTGATAAAGGCTTGCTAATAAATGAAATAGACATAAAAGGCCAAATGTACTCCTAAAGTAACAGTCTTCCCTGAGTCTCATCCACAGAACGGTCTAAGCCATCTCAAAACACTATAGTGGTGACAGCTGTATTTTCCCTATGGCTGAAACAATTTGAGATTTTTCCCACAATTTTCACCATATTAATGACTCCTAATGTTTTAAGGAGTACTTATTCAAACCTGCAAATACTCAGAAACTACTGGCCTACTTGGTGTCTGATTGTCACTCCTGTAGTGGTTGCATGCTACTATAATCTGCTTATCTCCTCATCATTATCACTACACTTGTCCTTCATGTTATCCTCACATATACATGGGATGTCAGCAAGTTTATGTATTTCATCAGAGTCTTTCTGTAGCTCTTTTTCCTCAGTCTTGTCATCTCCCGTTTCAGTTTCATTGTTCTTGTTTATAGACAGCAACTCAGAGGATTTGTCATTTTTATCCTCTCCTAGTGCCTCTGAGTCAGACTCTCCAACCTCCTCACAAACTGAATAGATCCTACCAGGGCTATCTGTCCCTCTATGGCAGATCTGCTGATGCAGTCTCGAGAGGTTGCTTGTGGTCCTGTTCATTTCTGAAAATACAGGAATGGACCCATTAGCCAGGCAATGCTCTGTGCTTTGGGTATTCACTTTCGAATTTTGCTGTAGAATTGAGGCAGTGACGCTGAAAAGTTTGAGCTTGTTTTTCAGCTGTCCTCCATGAGGAGCTGCTGAAACCTTCAACGGGTGGTCAGAATAAGTAAGGCTTGAGGCCCCTGTGCTTGCTTTGGGACCCTGTAATCCTGGTTTGGCTCCTTTCATCATTCCCAGCACTTCATATCGGAAACTTGAGATATCCTGCTTCAGTTCCTGTAACATATCAAATAATTGCCTCAAGCACGACATCACTGCTACCACAGCGTATCAGAATTATAAAAAGAGTCACCTTAAAGTTCTCCTCTGTTAGACCCTCTTCTGTTTTGGCATCTCTGATCATAGCAGCCACATAGCGCTTCACTAAGTTTCGTAGCACTTCCTACAAAGAAGGGCAAACAAGAAAAACAGAAACATAAAAGCCCAGATAATATAACACTGCCACACTAAGCTATAATAACTGACATTGAAATTAATAGCACCAAAGCATCCAGCTGAACCAACATCAGAGAAAGGAGTATGAACAATACAATGTGATTAATTACATAATTGATCAGATGGGAATGTATACTTAATAGTGTTCTGAGGGTTTGACATAAGAAAAATGCAGTAATGAATGATGGGCTTTATTACCTGATATTGGTGATTGATGCGAACATTTTGAGCAGCTCTTCTCTGTGGGAGGGTAAGTAGCTTGATTATGGACTTAATAAAACACAGTTTGCTCTGTGTTAAAACAACGAGGCTAACAAAATTATTGCAAAACTAAAAAACATAAATTTTACATCAAAAAGTGCAAAAATAGAAGCAATAGCAATGCTTACACTGAGTGACCCAAAGGACTCAATTCTCTCTGTTCTCGTCATTTTGAAGATGTTCTTCTTGATCCATTTGATAAGGTACCACACTGACTTTGGGCTTGGGATTATGTTAAACGGAGGAGGCAAAGTGGCTCCTTCTTCAAAGTAGCTCATCCACAGTTTAGTGCGAGCAAACTTCCACTCAATGTCAGCATGATCCTGTAAAACCATATGTCAGAACAACTCATAAGAAGCCTGTGCAGTGTAATCTTCTGTTTCATCACTCAGAATTTCGCCCGATATGTGTACTGAAAATATATGTTTGACATAATTGACTGCACAGTGGCCTCACACCAAGAAAGTCCTTGGAGTGGTCTTGGTCCTTTCAGTGTGGAGTGTGCATGCCCTCCCCAGCCCCACATGTATTTCCTCACAATCCTCCCACTTTAATTTCCTCCCACAGTCCAAAGACATGTTTAGGTGAACTGGTGTCTCTAAGGTGCCTGTAATGTATTATGTGAGTGTATGTGCCCTATGATGGACTGGTGCCCTGTCTAGGGTTGTTCCTGCCTTAAGCATTGTTCTGCCGGTTACACATCAACTTTTCTGTGAACCTGTCCTGGATCAAGCGGATAAAAAAATTATGAATGAGTGAGTGTATGGGCACATAAATGTACATTTTTCTTATAGTTTACAATATTTACAGCCATTGTTTTCAACTGAAAATGCACACAGATCAATGCAAAGAATATCAGAATCTGGAATAGAATCTCAAATTATTACACAAGCTAATGTCTCAGCCCTCGCTATTCCAGCAGAACAAAAATAAAGAAAGCCTTATCAAGCATCATAGAATTCTAAAATTGTCACATTGACAGTTATGTTCACTGCTGTACCTTAAGCTTTGATTTACGATTGCTAAAGCTTTCATCAAATGCAACTAAATAGAGTGCTGACAGATATTACGGAATAGTTCAAATTGAAATATCCCTTAGTGCAATAAGTTTATAGCAGTGTACTTACTCAGAAAGAAACCACATATGTTTATCTTTTGCTGTGAATTGATCAATAATGACATCAATAGGTTTGTTGCAGAAGAACTGAATTGTCTATTAAGTTCAGCATCATCGTGTTCTGTTTCTAGGACATTATGAAGTCTAAAGGCAGACTCAACCATTAGCAATCAAAACCTGACTGGTTGAAACAATTAATGTTATTTAACACTTCAACAAACCTGCAATGCATTCTGGCAGCTCCCTGAAGTCCTAGCCAATCATAGCTCAGCCAATTTTATTTAACAACAAGACCATTCCAGTAGATTTAATGCAACAAGAAGTAATGTGATTCTTTGAAATACAAATTAATAGAATGAGTCAGTATAATAAAACCCTTGGGTTCCTCACTTCTGATCTTGGAATAATAAGCATGGTTGTAATTCAGTAGCTGTTACCACAGGTGAAAAGGAACTCACAGCTATATGTTGATAGGAGTTGTTCATCATGGCAATCAGCATGTTGAGGAGCACCACCAGAGATATTATGTTATAGGTTCCAAACATGGTGGCGCCCACAAACTCAGTGAACTTATGGTCTGGATCGACATTGGTCACATGCAAACTGATAAGGCCAAAGATAGACCAGAACAAGGACTGAAGGGTTTCAAACAACCTGGAATGACACAGAGATTCAAACATAAGTACGTAGATCATATTAATTTCCCCTTAGACAAAATACAGTAGATCTTTAGAATTTCCATTTTTTGTTTTTATGCCTATATATGTATATAATTATGAATTACATATGTTAACCATTAACTGCTGCATCACTGTGCAAAAAAAAATAATTACAACAAAATCATTACAATCAAATCATTACACCTATGAAATGAACCCAAAATTCATTTAGAATTAAATTCAAAACATCCGTAAAGAGGTGAGCTGATGGTATACTGGATGTATTCTGACCCTCTACTATTCTTAGAAGCCGTGATTAATTTACGGATACGTATGTTAACCACAAACAATGTAGAATTAAACATAAATAATTTTCAGAACATCACTGGGACTGTGGCAGCAAAAATGGGTGTGTCTGAAATCGTGTGAATTTAGTATGAATGAAAATAAATTAAATGTTTTTTTATAGTCCTTGTAGAGAACAGGGAATGTGTAAACAAGTGGACAATTTCAGACACACCTTTAGGTTATGACATACGTTTACAGGTTTTACGGATGTTCACAGTTCGAATTTTTGTTTAAACTTGTAGGTAAAAAATTCATTTCATGATGTTTAAATTGTTGGCATAAAGAATCGGTTATGGTTTGAGGTTACACTGTATGTATTAACTCACGTGGAAAAGGCATTGTTCTGTTCCACACAGCGAATGCCTTTGCATTTGTCCTTCTTGTTGGATGCGTCTGTCTCATAATAGAAATAGAGCTGGTTGAGACCATTTGCAAAGGCCAGCAGCACCAGACAGTAGATGAAAAGGAATTTAAGGATGTCCAGGAGCATTCTGCCAAGTGAGATCTGCAGCGGTCCGAGGTGGGAGTTGGCTGTGAATAGGGAGATCAAGCGCAGAGAACTGAAGATGTTGGCAATGGCGAATAGTGCTTCTGCCACCAGGGTAGGATGCCACATCTCCCACTCATTCCTGGCCTTGGTGTCACTGTACTAAAGAAGACATTAAAAGTCTGTCACCTAGTGTATAACATATTAAGCACAGTATTTATGACAGGAATGCTTAGTACAATCTGTTTTAAAAACAACAGGGTCAGAAGATTTGTTTATAGTCTGATACCTTTATGAAAGCAACAATCTTTAGAGAGATAGTGGCTAGATACAAGGAATTCATGACAAAGTCCATGAGGTTCCACCAGTCATGAATGTAGTCCTGGAAGCCCCCATCCCACATCTGCTTGATCTCAGCCCAGATAAAGCCTAAAAAACAGCAACATTAAAAATAATCACAGTCATTACAATGAGCTTAACTTTATCCCACTTCATTGGTCTTCCATCCCACTCATGCTAACAGGTTTGCTTACCCTGTTCTGCATTTTGTTAGAATTTCACATGGTCTATTTTAAGTGGTTGGCACAAATTACCTAGAACCCATGGTAGGATCATCCATTCCACAGTGGTGGGAGCTGGACCCTGCCTTGTTGATTCAGTGGTGACCACATGCTGGGAGGCCAGAAGCAGGAGAAACAGAAAGGTCAGATAGGAGGCAGTATGGCAGATGAACTTGATGAAGGGCTTGCGGATGAAGAAACCATAGTGGCTCTTGGGGGCTATCAGGTAGAAAAGGGAGAAGAGGGGAAACAGCAGGCCGATGAAAACACAGGTGATGAACTTGCCAGCCCAGTGGCGTCGCCTCCACCCAGGAAACTCATCATACCAGCGAGATGCCAGGAGCTGCTGACAGTTTGGCTGTGCCACAAACTGGAAAATCACAGAGGAAGAATAACTTAGCAAATGATTGGTTTAAAATGTTTGTTAGAGATTGTAATTGTACTTAAAAGGATGGAAGATATTTTGGAACACAACAGAAAGAAGTCAACTGAATGATGTTTCTTACTTAATATTGACGTAATTACCCCAATGTCAGTGTCAATCCTCTAAGGAAAGAACTTTAACATTTTCTGAGTGTGCAATTCAGTTAGAGTTTGACATTTCACCTGCTCATCGTTGACATTTTCAGCAATTTATATTCACCCTATTCCAGAGGATATAATTCAGGCAATCTAGGGGTAAGGTTCATGCTCAAGGGCTCGACCATGGCAACTTGTTGCTAAATTACATTGTACTATTTTTTTGTTTTGTATGTACGTCCTGTTACAATGCATATAGGTATGACACATTTAACGGTATTTTCTGGACAAGACATTGACCGGACATTACCTTAGTCATATAGTGGTAGAGATAAGCTTACTTTGCATATAGTGATTTTTTAAATCAATAAAATCATTTAAAACACAATATGAGAATACTTAGTAAAGTACTGTACTGTACAATACAGTAATTCTTTATTAAAGTCTTTTATAAATCGTGAAACACTTAATGATAATAACGATAACATTAAATGCTACCATGTAGTTTTCTGCCTGTTATTCTATTTTTTGTCAACAGGTGTCACAAGGGTTCCCTTGTTCTGGGTTCACTAGTTTTCTGTCCTTAAGATGTGAATAAGATGTATATAGGACAGGGTTTATTTCCTATTACAATTTTTAAGACATCAGCTGTTAAAGCGAATGGAAGTTGATCAGCAAGGTGCATACCTATAATGTATATAATAAGATATATCTCATCATTTTGAGACTTGAACACAATGATCTTCTGATCATTAGTCCAGTATATTAACTGCTGAAATAACAATGCTTCCAAATAATTACACAAGCTATGACTAATATTAAGGTTTACATGTTTCTCATGGGGCAGAATGGTGCCTTGGTGGGTAGCAATGCTGTTTCACAGCAAGAAGGTCCCGGATTCAATACCAGGTGGTGTCCTGGGTCCTTTCTCTGTTGAATCTCCATGTCCTCCCCGGTACTCCGGCTTCTCCGGTTTCCTCCCATAGTCCAAAGACATGCGTGTTAGGTTAATCGGTGTCTCTAAAGTGGCCCTTAGTGTGTGACTGTGTGTGTGCGTGTCCTACGATGGATTGGCACCCTGATTAAGGTTGTTCCTGCCCTTCTGCCCGCTGGCTCTCTCTCTCACACACACACACAGACACACACACAACCACACACACAAACACAAAAAGATCAAGTACAGAGGTCATGAATATCAGTCATGAAGCCAGTGTCTGTTTTTCATATAGATTACACAACTTCTTTAAAAAGTTTAGAAACTTGAAAGTTAAGTAATGTCAAAGTCCTTACCAAAAGAACACAAGCGTGAACACAACAACAATGTGGTTGTTCGAAAACAAATTATATTTAAAAAGCACAACCCAAGAAAAAAAAAGGATTGTGGTTTTGCTCAGATAGCACACCCATTGCCAGATAACAGCCAAACCCATTTAGTCAAATCTTTGCAGCTATTGGGTACTTCTGCAACAGATACTTCTGCATCAAACTATGAAGTGGAATCAAGCCAGTGACTGTTATTTACACTTGCACAGTTTTATTGCTTACATAGTAATTGCTTATTGCTTCTTCAGAGTTACAGAGAATGCAAATTATGAATATAAAAAAACTAAAGTATAGAGATCAGTTCTGATTGTTCACATATAAATATAGACTTGCACCACATACTTCACTCACATCACTGCACTGCTGCTGTTTATGCCAAGTCAAAGATCTATGGCTGATGAAATGGAAATTGGACTGTTTTGTGTGTTCTCTGACTGCTCAATCAAACAGTTGATACAGCATTTTAACTATGTAATTTTATACACCACGGTTTATAACACCCATGCTAGTAAGGGCAAAACTGGGCATGCAAACCTACAAATCTCTACCCAAACACTCATATAGTTGTATGTCTATGTTTGCGAGGTAATGGCTTTATTTGGCCTAAAATGTACTTTGCTTACTAACTTAAGAAGCTCAACAGGACTGGCTTCCAGACCCACTGCCAACAGGCTCATAAAATCAAGCATATGGCATTCTCTGTAGACAATCAGTCATGGTACAGTGAGCCATACGAACAGCACAGTGACATTGTGTTGCTGTCAAATTACGCAACCTTTCCAACAAGTCAGTGTAACCCCAATCAAATGTGCCTGTCGTGAATAAGTGGTAGGGCACACTAGCTCATAAACCTGGGTAGCTGAGTAATGAAGCATTTGTACTACATTCCACGTTTAACCCTGTTTTTTCTTGGTCAGAGTCATAGAGGTTATGTTGCCAATCATGTGGTAAGATTACTAGCCAATAGTCTTGTACCCTTTACCCCTCAACCACTATTGCGCTGTAGTGTATACTGCATGTTTACAATTACTTTCCAAACTTCACTGGAATAAAATGTAATTACCAGAAATTGTGGTTGGAAGCTACAACCCCAATTCCAATGAAGTTGGAACGTTGTGTAAAAAATAAATAAAATCAGAATGCAGTGATTTGCAAACCCTTTTCAACCCGTATTCAATTGAATACATTACAAAGACATAATATTTAATGTTCAAACAGATAAACTCTTTTTAGCAAATATTTACTGAATTTGATGCCTGCAACATGTTGCAAAGAAATTGGGACAGGGGCATTTTTATATCACAAGCCTAAATACAACCTCTGAAATAGAACCATGATTGTGGTATATTCATAGGTAGATCTACAATATTTACCTTGAGACTAACAAGACTACAAGATTGATCTACCTAAAATTTTAAAAAAGTATATAGAGTTGCTGTCAGAAACCAAAAAGCTTTACTATTCTGAAATTTACACGGTCTTTAAGGCAGAATAATGAACTATTTTAATATTAAGAGAATAGATCAATGCTTTGAAACAGCTGATGTGATCAGAAAGAAAGTGCCTACAAGGCTCAAAGCCATCTGCTAAAGTGTACAGTTGTCTAATGTAGGTTTTACATCTGTGAATATGTTTAAAAAACTATTTGAAAGTTTGGTTCAGAGTGGTTTAGCACCAGTATGGACTATTGAATAATGAATTGGCAATTTCATGGTATTAAACAAAATAATGGGGAAACATTTTTCTACTACTCATCAACAAATCCCCACTGAGTAGAACAACACTGACAAGACTTACACATTTAATGAAAAGAGAAAGGCTAGGCTATCCCATACTACCTAATGTATTTGTTTAATATTTCCCAATTATTTTTTGTTGAGACAACTGACATTGTTTGGTTCTATACTGTAGTGTATTGCATGCATGTACTGTTTATTCACATTTGCCCATTGTTTAACAGACACCCCCTGCGCCCCCATAACACACACATTCACACACCCCGCATGCACGCACGCACATACACACACACACACACACACACACACACACACACACACACACACACACCAGTCAATAATCCTTTCAGTAATTTATTATACCTGACATTGTGGCCATGCAAACTCAGTGACCACAGATATATCAAGTATATTATATTTGAAATCAATTCAGGTGAGTTCATTAATTGTGGTTAATTATCAAAACTGATTCATCTAAATGATGCAAGTATTAGCATTTACTCACAGCCTTATCAGACCGATCAGGCTGGCTGAGCAGCACTAGCATCAGATGATACTGAACGCAGAAGCTGTTCCAGGATCAGTGCACAATCTCAGTTACCATAGGAACCATGATCGCTGGACATCCCTATCAAAGACCCCTTGAAATGAATTTAAATATTTACTTATTCACACAGCCACCACATAAAGGCAAGGAGGCAGTTTGGGCACAGATCAATAGATTATTATAGATGTTAGAGTCTGCAGTATAACAGTTTTGTGGGTATTTTTGTGATGTGTGTTTGTGTCTGTGAAAGAATCATTCCACATGGGGTTAAGTCACCATTATTTGATTTCAAACCTTATATATTAGAAAATGAACATTGTGGTGCAGAGGCAATTCACTACCTCATCACTGTGGCAGCACATAGTCACAACAGACTGTGCCTCCCAGGAAAAAATGTACTGTGATGTTTCAGAGTAAAACTGTGAATTACCATAAAGTTCACTATGATTTTTTTATGGTAATTTGACCACTTTATGGTCCTACTGTCAAATTTCATAGTATAATTGTAAACTTGGTTGACTATGACTATAATTATTTTAAAGTTCTACTATGGATTTTGAAGGTAATTTGGTCACTTTGTGGTTCTGCAGCATTTTTTTCCCTGGGCTGCAACAGTATGGATCCTGGATTTCCCAGTGCTGTAACAGATACATTTTACATCAGGATACATTTGCCTGCACTTTGTCAAACATGTCCAGGATAAAGACTCCAAAGTTTGAAGATAAAATCATCTTGTGCAGGTAAAAATATAAAAGATGAAAGATAAAATCATCTCGTGCAGAAACATGTGCCAGTGCTGAATAAACGTTGCAGCGTTCCCATATCTATTAAATGGAGTTAACCTCAAGGGATCAGTTAATCATGCTGATTTTGCAGAGTGGAAAGTATTAACAGTGACCAAACCTAAGACTGAAAGACTATGCACATGCATTAATCACTGACACTGATTCAGTAAATAAGAGAAATGACAAGTGTTTATGATAAAAACGTTAGCTTAGTGTACAAATAAATCTGCTCCTTTAGATTACGTTTAATTTAATACTTAATTTCTTTCGACTGACTGCAGTTATTACCAAATGCTCGAAATCATACTAAAATTAAGCAAATCTGCAGTGCGTCTGTCACACAGATGGGGGCGACACACATCCACATGAAAATGACAGTGTTGTTTTAAATTTAATACAATATAAAAACCAAAAGTGGGTATAACTTTAAATTAAATTACCCAGGAGTAAACTATACTTAAATGATATGAACATTTTAGGCAGCACAGTATTGTCCTAGTTAATTCCATGTTCTAGAAATTAACTATAGACACTGATAACATTACTGGTTGGTGGCTTTTGTTGGATGTGATTGGCTTTCTGTGTCTCAAAGTGAAGGTGGAGAAAAGTCCATGACAGGCAGCACACTTTTTGTGATCTTATTTGAACTTCAAGCAGTTGTTGCAAAGCATTAAGATGTGTTTGGTGTCATTGTATATGAAATGAAAACACATTAAATGGATTGAAAACATTAAACATTAAAAATGCAAAATAAAAGCATTTTTACTAATGCCAAAATCTGACCCTACCAACTGTGTGCCTCCGCAGAAATCGAGACACGCCAGACCAGGCTGCATTTCTTAAACTTAAACTGTACAGTTTTGGTGAACCTCTGCTCATAACAGCCTTATGTGGAACTTGACATCGTCTTCTGCTGTTGCAGCCCATCTGCCCACCTTAAGGTTAAAAGTCTTCTCAGATGCTTTTCTGCTCACTACAGTGGTATAGAGTGGCTATCCAAGTTATTTGAATAGCTTTTCTGGTAGTTGAACCTTTCAGACGATTCTCTCCTTTCTCATCATTAAACAAGTTCTGTCCATAGACCTGCCACTGACTGGATGTTTTATTGCTCTATATACTATGTTTGTGAAAATCCTGGGAAGATCCTAGAAAAAGTCAAACCAGCCTTTCTGGAAGCAGCAATTATGACAGTCAAAATCACTGAAACTTTTTAGAATTGACTTTTACTTTCTCCTTGCCACCACTCTGTCTGGATTGCTAATTATGGATTTATTCAAGTATGGGAGACTATGCCTACAATTTGTAGTCATAAATTGAACTAGATTAAACTATTGTGTTCTTATTGAGCTACAGTTTTTAAAGTTGACAACAGATTGAAATTGTATTGGTATGCATATATCTGGATGAGAAAACAGATTTTTTGTGAGTATTACAGATAATGAGAGGAAGTGGGTAAATCAGTTGGTTAAAACAGCTGCTGCTATTGGACATACTCCAGAATTGTTGGAAGAAATATGAGAAAAGAGAATAAATGCCTACATAAAGTCTATTATCATGCATGAATATTATCTACTGAATATTGTTTTTAGAGAATCAAGGTTCACAGAGTAAGTGATTGTTAATGTTCTACAGAGCAGCTGAGAAGGTCCTTATTTTAACGTTTCAATGAGATTATGAATGACTTCATTAATGTGTTTCCCAGTGAATCAGGGAATGAAGGTTTTATTATTTGTATTGTTAGTTTTCTGCATTTATGTATTGATTTACTGTAGTTTCTTGCCTGTACTTGACAATCTGCATGCATTGGCACACTTATTTCCCTACAAGTTATCCCTGGCCAGCTAAAAGGAAAAAAAATGGGTTAAGGGGTTAAGTGCGCTCACCTCCTTCTGGTGGTACTTGATGGCTAACTTCAGCCTTGCGAGGTCATTGCTTTCATCCTCTAGGGGATTGATGTCATCCCTGTAATTGAGTATCAGCTCCAGTTCTCTGGAGCTACGTGTCTGATCCAGCAAGTCCTTAGCAAACTGCTTGCACTGACGTGACAACTCCTCATACTCTGCCTTAAACTCATTCTCCACCTTACTGAGTTCCTGTAGCTCCCAGCTGAGGAGAAAAGCTGTAAGGAAAGGGTCTTCACTGGACAGCGCAATCAGAGACGGGCTGGACAGTGCACGGTAGATGTTGAGACGTGAGCGTGAGCGTCGAAGGCTATCCACGTCTGAGCCAGACACACACTCCACACAATTACAGCGCACTTCATGAGGCTGCGGCACAGAGACACCCTTCTGCACCAGGAGTTTGATTATCTCATAGTTGTTGGTATGAGCAGCCAAAATAATGGGTGTTATGTCAGGGGTGAAGTCAGAGAACTGCTTGTCCAGCAAAATTGGTGGAACCTGGGGTAAAACAAAAGGAAATACCTAACATGAAATAATGTAATAAATGTTTTGTACAACCCCAATTCCAATGAAGTTGGGACGTTTTGTAAAACATAATAAAAAACAGAATACAATGATTTGCAAATTCTTTACAACCGAATTTCAGATAAATACACTACAAAGACAAGATTTGTAATGTTCAAACGAATAGGCTTTATTCTTTTTTACAAATACAAATTTTGAATTTGATGTCCATGTTCCAAAAAAGTTTGGAAAGAAGGAACAAAACACTGGGAAAGAGGAATTTAGGAATTTCATCATCTACAGCCCATAATATCATCAAAAGATTCAGAGAATCTGGAGAAATCTCTACAAGTAAGCGGCTAGGTCAAAAATCAACATTGAATGCTCGTGACCTTTGATCTCTCAGGCAGCACTGCATTAAAAACTGACATCATTCTGTAACAGATATTATCACATGGCCTCAAGAACACTCCAGAAAACCATTGTCAGTGAACATCTACAAGTGAAAATTTAAACTCTACCATGCAAAGCAATAGCCATATAACAACAACACACAGAAATGCACCCAGATTCTCTGGGACCAAGCTCACCTGAGATGGACTGACACAAAGTGGAAAAGCGTCTTGTGGTCTGACGAGCTCAAATTGTTTTTCGAAATCATGGCCCCCAGCTAAAGAGGAAAATGGCTGCCCGGATTATTATCTATGCCAAGTTCAAAAGGCAGCATCTCTGATGGTATGGGGTGTGTTAGTGCCCATGCCATGCGTAATTTGTAAATCTGTAAAGGCACAATTAATGCTGAAAGGCACATACAGGTTTTGGAGCAACATACGCTGTTATCCAAACATCGTCTTATGAAGAGCAAAATACGACAATGGAGACCCCGGACTGTTGAGCAACTGAAGTTGCACCTACAACGCCTTAACAATTAGTGTCCTCAGTTTCCACACACGTATTGAGAGTTGTTAAAAGGAAAGATGATGTAACACAGTTGTAAACATGCCCCTGCACCAACTTTTTTGGAATGTGTTGCAGTAATCAAATTCAAAATGACTGAATATTTGCAAAAACAATAAAGTTTATTCATTTGAACATTACATATCTTGTCTGTGTAGTGTATTCAGTTGAATAAAGGTTTAGAAGGATTTGCAAATCATTGTATTCTGTTTTTATTTATTGTATTACACAAACAAATTTCAGTAACATAAAAAGGGCTGGCGACTTGTTCAACTACTCCTTAATGCAAATATCTATTCAACCTATAACATGGCAGCAACTGAATGCATTGTTTCTTTGTTCGACTTTTTAATGTCACATCAATGGTTATTTATGGCAGGAACAAACTTACAACTATACTATTCAGATATACACTGAGGCGATTTAGAAACTAGAGTAAAGGACATGCAAACTCCATGACCAAACCAGGGATCTCGAGAGTTGTGAAGTGACTGTGCTACCCACTGGCGCCACCACTGTGCCATGTTGTGCTTATGTTTTGGTGGCGATGGATGCATGCTGAACATTTCAGGCAAAATTCGAAATTCTGTTCCCTAAAAAGGTGCTAGATCTACATACATACATAAATAAGAACATATGTGATTTAACTGATTTCATTTGAACAACAAGTCTGTTATAGAATGACATTTTCAATGATTGCTTTCAAATCATTTTAAGAGTCACCATGCTGCAAGAGAATGTGAATATAACAGTCTCAAAAGTGTACACCAAGCAACAGCCATCAATTACACAATGTGAAAGTAACCAAAGCAATGGTGAAACACCATGCTGAGTTTAATTGCCTGAGATTTCTCATCCTGAGGTGTTAGAAATAGATGGTGTGTGTGAAGCCAGGGTGTCAGGCTGTTTGTTAGAGCTATTTCTGTGTTTTCCTAGCCTTGTCATCCTCAGACAGCAAGCAATTTCACCTAAATATGCCAGTACAGCTATGCAGATTTTTTATAGTGCTGGAGGCAGGCCAAGTCATTTAGAGAACTTTTTGTAATGGCTTATCTGTAATTGTGCATTGTGGTCTGCATATATCAAGCTCTGTGTTATAAACTATTACTGCATGGCATGAAGGAAATAAGTGGATATTCCAGTCAGCTCATAAGTAGCCAAGCTAACAATATTTTTCATATCAGACACTAACAGATCAATGATACTGTTCATCTAAATTTGGGGATACTTCAAAATGAAATCTTCCGTAATGAAATATCCCTTAGTTTTTCTGATCAGTGAAGATCCATTTCAGATCCATACATAATATAACAAATGAATTCTGCCTTGCAGTGATAGTGTGTTGTGGAATTATCCATTTAGAATCTCTCAGTTCCAGTGGGATGTTAATTATTAAATGAGCCATTTAAGTAAGGTGTTAGTGATCAGAGAATGTGAGAATAGAGATATGCTAACAAATGATTGCCCAAAGCTGATTTTCATAAAGAAAATTTGTCCTATTGAATTTGCCTCACCGTATTTATCAGTGAACGGTGAAAGAAGCTACTGGAACATGTCTCAAAATCAAATCCATGGTAACTATTTTGTATTTAAAAAATCATTCATATATGTCTGAGCTTACCCTGGTTGTATTTGCTTTTGCATGTACACTCACTTGCTACTGCATCAGGTACAACTGCTTCTTAACTGTAAATACAGTAAAAACTGTAAGCACAAATAACTGAAACGCAGTTCAAACTGAGCATCAGAATGAGGAACAAGGGCAGTTTACAAAGACTTTGAATGCGACATGGCTGTTGGTGCTAGATGAAAGAAAGAAAAGAAAAACCTGGTCTGCTGTGACATTTGGATGGATGGATCAACATTTGCTGTTACAACATGAAATAAAAGATTAATTTTGCCTTGTATCAGTGGTTCAGGAAGGCGGTGTCGGTGCAATGCCGTGGGGCATATTTTCTTGGCACACTTGGCTCACCCGTAATACCAACGAGTATTGTTTAAACACCTCAGCCTACCTGAGTATTGTTTCTGACCATGTTCATCCTGTTATGACCACAGTGTCATCTGATGACTACTTCCAGCAGGATAATCTGCAATGTCACAAATCTCAAATCATCAAAGCTCATGCATTTAAATGGTCTCCACAGTCACCAGATCTCAATCCAATAAGAGCATCTTTGGAATGTGCAGGAACAGAAGATTCACATCATGGACGTGCAGCTAACAAATCTGCAGCAAGTGCATCATGCTGTTATGTCAATATGACCCAAAGTCCCTGAGGGGGTTTCCAGCACTTTTCTGAATTTATGCCATGAATAATGAAGGCAGTTCTAAAGGCAAAGTGGGTCCAACCTGGTGCTAAAGGTGTGCATAATGAGTGGTTGGTGAGTGTATATAAAACATTTTACATGATTAATGTGTCTGGTGTGTTTTGTTTATCTGAAAATGGTTTGCATAGCAGTTTTAGATAGCAGGAGATTTATCCATAAAAGCAATGTCTATGTAGTTCCTGTGAATACAAAATACCACCTACTTTCAACTGTCAGCTTCATCTAGCGCTAAACAGTAATATTAAATTAACAACCACCACCTCATGATTAACCACTAAATAAAACAAAATCTTAGGTAGCATCTAGAATCATGAATACGTTTAGTGTTAGGTTTCATTAAAATACCCCATACATTATACTGGGATGTCAAATTGTGTGAGATTTCTACAGCAACCCAAAAACACGCAGGAATCACACCAAAAAACCCACACTGGAGACTTTTGGGGGCTTAGAAATATTCACCAATATAGTTTAAAATCAAACAGTTATGGTCAGGCTTAACCAACTGTCTGCTGATAGCCATGCACTGTCACCCAGTACTCATTTTATTTAAACCATGTCTGTTAACAGCATCTATCCAAAACCTAAATGCACTCAAAAAGTCTGTTTTAATAAACTTACAAGGATAAACTCGGATAGCTCATGTAGAAATAAAAATCTTAAATTTAAGAAAGGATTACTTAACATTAGATCACTTATAAGCAAATAAGTGATTTTAAATGAACTGATCACTGATAAACACTTATACACACTCTGTCATACAGACCAGATGACTAGTTAGTCGTAAATGAAGCCTCCAGGGTACAGTTACGTTCAACACCAGCGCCCTAATGGTTGTAGAAAAGGCAAGGCCATTACAGTCTAAACCATACTGTTTTTATCTCATCACTATTTACTGCTCTTCCAGCCCTTATTTAGAATTTCTTCAGGAATTCACTAACTTTCTTTCTTGCCTAGTACTTTTAACAGATAAGGCATTATTTATAGATGATTTTAACACTCACAGAAGAATCCACTTAAAATTTTAGAATCCATGAGTATCACTCAG
The DNA here is from genome assembly GCA_034779995.1 of Parotocinclus haroldoi. NCBI lineage: Eukaryota > Metazoa > Chordata > Actinopteri > Siluriformes > Loricariidae > Parotocinclus > Parotocinclus haroldoi. The sequence continues at coordinate 24,160 of JAUZST010000584.1, forward strand.
AATGTGATGGGACTTAATACTTTAGATCTTGAGCATGTAATCAACCAATTACAATGCGTATTTTGCTCAACCCTGGATATAGTTGCTCCTGCTAGGGTCAAATGCATCAAAGAAAAAAGGTTAGCACCTTGTATAATGACCAAAGCTTGTTGTTTAGAATGCAGTTGTCGACGTTGTAAATTGGAGGTATTTAAGGTTGCTTGGAGGGATAGCATAGCAATATAAACAGAGTATAAACAGACCCTTACCAAAGCTAAAGCTGTGTATTCATCCTCATTCATACAGAGAAATGAGAATAATCATAGATCCCATAATCATAGAACAAAAAGTCACTCTGAAGTTCAGCCTGATTTTAACAGTAATTATTTTCTTTAACATTAAGATTTGGGCATAAAGCTCATCAAATCGGATGCAGCGCTAGTGTTGATCTCTGTTTAATTAGCTCTAAATTAGAACAAGAAACTTTTACCTAAATTACTAACACTGAACTGTCAGCAACATGATCTTACATGATCTAGATCAAATTCCTACACATGTACTCAAACATTTAATACCTAATATTATAGAACCTTATTAGTTAAGTACTATAGTACTTATTATTTTAAATTAATCCATTGCCCTTGGTTATGTGCCAAAATCCTTTAAATTTGCCATAATTAAATCCACGTTTAAAAAGGCTTTCTTCCGGTAACGTAAAATCGTAGTGTACCAACTTTTTTGGAATCCGGTTAGTTGCTATGCATATATATAAAACAATGCGTAGATGATCTGTATTTATAAAAACAAAATCTACACTGAACCTTGAAGCAAGCATTTTCATCAAAAGTTAGCAATGTCACTTTAGACTCTATTTACACATTTTGCGTCTTGAATCTAGATTATATCCAGATACATGTTTAAATGCATATAAGTACAATTAATTATGCATTCCTATTCAATCAGATCGAAATCCAATTACTACGTTCTGCCTAAAATTAACTGTTAACACTGGACCCCCACTTCTTGTATTGTTTACAGTTTTTATTTGCAAAATATGGCTGCTGCATCAAACGTCACGATTTTACATAATCTCTTTGATGATCTCATCATTTAATCTCTTCTTGAAACGAAACAAAAAAGCGTTATTATTTCTACAGCAAAGCAGTGATGGACATCATGGGGGACATAGAATTTGGCAGTTTTGGAGGAGACGGATGCATTTACATTTATGTGAGGCTACAATGTGCCTCAAGCCACCTCCTGAAGTGGATTGTGCAATCAGATTGAAATCTGAATATCAATGCATCTCAGGGTGCTTTACACACATATTTTTATTGGGCTTAGTTCTATCCGAATACAATCTTGATAATCCAAATGCATGACCTAAAATAGTGTAAATAGGGTTTTAGAATGAATTAATTGTTTGCAACATTCCTAACAAACTTTTTATGAATTTCTGTTATAATCATAGATCCCTAATAGTTTATAGTGAAGTCTTTAACAACAATTTTTGTTCCCTATTTTCAGTTTATGTGAGCCTATGTAGCCAAGGTGAAAGCTGATTACTGAGCAGCGATAGCACTGACAATTGAGAGGTAACCCAAAGTTTAATGTCAATCAGACACTACAGGTTTTCCCATATCCATGGGACAGTATGGGTTATTAAAATTTCACATTACAGATTTTGAAATAAATTGTACCTAACATATTGTATTGTATGTGCAATCAGTGTCCAACTAGCACTGACGGCATATACACACTTTAAACAAACCTACTTTGTATGTACCTTGACCACTTTGTTAGCACACAGGTTGTGTATAACCCATGAGTAAATGGAAAGACCACCACTGTGCAGATATCACTTGGGAGGCAGTGCATTCTCAGCACAACACTGACATAGAAATGGCAGCATTTATGGTGCTGAGAAGAGTATTCTGGGTGAAGCAGTGTTTGTTGTGAGTTGAGAAGAGTCCACCAGCCCAAAATAGATTGAGACCAGATTGTCCTGTGTCCTGTCCTGTGGTCAGAAACTGACACTGATAAAGGGTTAGTGGAGAATTATCACATAATGCACAACTTGGAGCTAATTCAGCCCTAAGCTTTTTTCTAGACCAGGTCACTACAATCGCAGCAACTCCAAAATAAAAAGAACCTTTCCAAATGTATTTTCTCCATCTGTTATCAGTTTTAAGCACTGTTAGATGCCTAACCTGCTGTAAGTTACTGTAGGCATATAGTATACTTCTGAATATCCATATGTTTTATAAATCATTCATTAATTTAATTTCCTGAATGAAACTGTGCATTTGGTCGATAGTCTCTTCTTAAGTGGTAGACAAAACGAACTGGTTTGTACTGTGACTGAGAAAAATGCATGGAGAATAATTGCTTCTTTCATAGTAATTTGCTTACAGCATTTGGATCAATATTCTAGTTATCTTGACACTTAAACGTTTGTGACAAATTTTATATATATTTAGTAGCTATACAGCAGCAGGAAGGTGGGTCTGATAAATATTAATCTGTCATATTAATAGGACATTTAGCTTAAAGTGTCCATATTCACTAAGTCAGATTTTTAACATATATTTGGCTATGAGCTATGGTAGTGCTAGGTAAGCAAATGCATGTGTGTTTTTAGGCTGTACCTGCATTCCACCACTTGGTTTCTTGTGATTGAGCAGCAGCTCCACAGCCCCGACCACTTCTTTTCGTATAGCGTGAAGCAGAGCATCACCCACATACACGTTGTAACTGAGCAACAGCTCAATGATCTCCAGGTTCTCATTCTCAATGGCAATGAGCAGGGCAGTGCGACCCAGAGGGTCAATGCAGTTGATGTTGATTTTGAAGTAGATCTCTGCCTCCTCTAGAGCCTGCTTGACACTGCCATAGTCACCCTTCTCCACTGCATTCAGGTAGGCTTTCTCAAGAGGTGACAGCTCTGATTCGGCCCGCACAATTCGTAGAGGGATGCGGTCTCTGTATGATGAGTTATCAGTTCGTCGGTAATACAGCTGGGCCATTGCTGCTAGGCCATGTTACACAGAGCCTGCATGAACAGGGAGAGAGTTTAGACAATAAAAAGGGAACAGATATAAAATCTGACAATCTGTACAACTGCATGCAAATATCAGTCACTCTGCTTATCTTGGCACAATTATGTATCGTGTCTTATTGATTAAACATATCTAGTTGGCAACTGCGCTGACTTGGTGGAAAGACCCAGCTACTCAAAAAGACAGCTCCTGCGGGCCTCGGTTTGAATTTTGATAGGACAACATCACAGTTGTGTGGCTGCATTTACATGTGTTAATTTAATCCCTGCTTGCACCCAGTGAATTCTCTTCCCAACAGCCCTAACCACCACAAGCGGGGGTAAAGCTGGGCACTTTGCCTTTGCTTTGACTGTTCACGTAATTTCATGGTAAACTGACTATACTGCTCACAAAACGTAGAGTATATTTCAGAATGAATAAGAAATGTAAAAAAAAAAAAGTCAAAGAAAAGTTGTTCTATAATGCAAAGGAGAATAAGTATAAACTTTTCTTTAACTGGTGAAAATGCACAATATAAAAGGCTGAAAGTGCTGGAGTTTCTGAACATTTGCTGATGTTGAAAGTGCATATCCTGCAATTTCCAAGCTCTTGCAATGCCTCTGCAACACAATTTTCCTGAATGTCAAGCTTGGAGACCTATGAGACGTCTTGAAGTGGCTCAAACACAGACAACAGTGGCAACAGCACTTGGGACCTCCCAAAGTGTCATTAGCAGACTGTGGAATGACTTTCAGTGGAGTGGAACAATTACGAAGAACACGAGGGCAGGGTCATCCATCTGCCACAACAGCAAGAGATGAATGCTACTCAACTTTATTGTCAAGAAGGAGCAGGCGCAGAAATGCAACAGAGTATTTTCCTGCCACTGGATGGTGGATATGCACCCAGACCATACAAAATCAGCTCCATCGTGTTGGACTGCATGCCCAACGACTAATGGTATAAGCATCATCATTTGACCTGTGATGGGTCTCTTATGAGTCACGGTTCAATTTGCAGCCTGACAGTCATCGTGTCCTGATCTGGCATGAACGAAGAACACAGGAGAATCCGTGTTTCGTGTGATAAAGGGTGGAATCATGGTTTGTGGTCGTACCAAATTCCACATCATCAGAAATGGTTTGCTGACTGCTGTCTGATACCGAGATGAGGTCCTGCACAGTACAGTGGTACCATATGCTCAAACAATTGGAAATAACTTTATTTTCATAATGCAAGGCCCCACCGTGTGCATCTCGCCAACAAAATTCTGCTGGAGGCAGAAATCAAACAGAGAGCCTGGTCTTCACGTTCTCCAGACCTGAATCCTATTGAACATGCTTGGGTTGTACTGGGAAGATTTCTCGCAAACCGTCCAATGCCTCCCCACATCACTTCTTGTGCTGGAAGTTGCCCTTGAGCAAAAGCTGATTTTGCTAATGCCGCTTCGCTGTCAGTGTGTTTTGGCAGTCTTGGGTGACCAAACATCCTACTGAACAGTCAATGGGTGGTACTCTCGTCCAGCTTCTGTTCACCTCCATGAATATGACACTTGCTACTTGCTAAACTTGCTATTGCTAAATGAGATAATAGAACACATTTCTCTGACTTTTAATTTGCTAAAAATATCCCCTAGTTTTTGTTAGCAGTGTAGTTTAATATCAAGTCACCAGTCAATTTATTGTTATTTACTGTTTGTGCATTGTCCATTGTCCATTTTATCATTTGTCACATCCATCAGACCTGTTGATATCAACAGGTGATCATAATCATGCTTTGTTACCCATTTAGTTTCTTTGAATGACCAGAAGATTTCCAGTTTGTCAACTGGCGTGAGAAAATTATTGAAATGTTTAAAAACAATTTTCCTCAAATAAAGTTTAGAAGCGACTGGCATAGTTATCCCTCTAAGGAGCTTAATATAATTAAACATTACAAAGAATCTGGGAGAATTTTAGTGCATAAACGTAGATGCAAGCCTTAACTGAAGACCTCGTCTTTCTCACGGACGGCACTACATCAATAGCTAATATAACTACATTGGCATAGGATTATAATACATCAGAAAACCTTTATCATGCACTACAATATAGAGTTACGTTTACAAATGTCACCTAAAATGGGACTGTGATGACCTTGTGGTTAAGGTACTGGATTATGGACCACAAGGTCCATGGTCCTAATTCCACAGTTGTGTCTTTGAGCAAAGCCCTTAACCCACAATCGCTTGGACTGTATTAATTGTATGTCGCTCTGGAAAAAGGTATATGTTAAATTACATAAATGTAAAATCTTGCTGTGCAAAAACACAACCTAAGGTTTACATAATTGAAAAGTGTCATCAATTTATTTGAGCTCATAAGGAATCAGGTATCACACAGTGAAAACATGTATTGTGGTCAGATAAATCATTTCAGATCTTTTCTGGAAGATGTGCAGCTCAGTCAGCCGGTTGCAGCCCAGACGCCCAGTATATATGGGAGAATATCATACCACTTATGGCTTGTTTTAATTTTCTATACCAGTAGAACTGTATGTGCTTTATGTGCTGTATTGTATGTCTAGATGGCATAGTATTTTATTCCACTTGACTTAGTTTAAAAAGAAAAATCAAAAGGACACTCAATAGATTCCAGGCAATGTGGTTTGGGTTAGTGCATTAATGACAAAATGGCTTTTAGTATTGTCATTAGCACTACAGTGCAACCCATTATACTTCACTCTCTGGCCTCAATAGCTTAGTCTAATGCCCAAAAGAAGCACTTTGTGTTTGTGAGTCTGTTTTTTTCCATCAATTTGTTAATGTAGCACTGATGTTTTCAGGAACCTTGTACCAGCAATTCACAGGATTTACAGCAATATGTTGGCTTCAATATGTTACATCCTTATCAGTACAATACACACCTAGATACATTGATCATTGTTTTAAAAACTCAAATGTAAACAACCGCACAGTAAAGTCTAAATGAGGCAAAGTAAGCTTAAAATATTTAGACTGACTGTAGACTTACAAAGACAAGACTTACAAAGCAATAAAGTATGAGTGTGTGCATATAATTCTATATATAATAATTTAATAATAATACATGACCCTTATGCATTAGGTATACTTGTATATAAAATGTCTTCAGTCCCCTTACTCTATTTTGAATGGAATAAATCCAAACTGACATGCATTGTGTCTTACAGTTTTCAGGTTCAAACATGCCTCAGTCACTAGGCTTTATACAGTAGCGTTTTGGCGGTAGTGCTCAGCATATCCAAAAATGATTCATTCAATCATTTTGTTAATTAAATATATGATTAACTTGCAGATTCTTACAGGACTAACTGTTATCTATTATCTGTTCATGATGCGCACATCTGAAATTCTATGTAACTTGCTTGAAATGTAACTACAACATGGTCTTATGTCCGTGTGTCTGGATGATGCACCATATCAACTGACCATAATGACTTTGCTCAGTATGCTGTTAATAATGAGTGCTTACTTTAATAGCACCTACATCATTTAGCAGATGCCCTTATCCAGAGTGACTTACAATTTGTACAGTCTTACAATCCAAGCAGTTGTGGGTTAAGGGCCTTTCTCATCGACCCAACTGTGGCAGAGGTAGGATTTGAACCATGGACTTTCTGATCCATAGTCAGGTATCTTAACCGCTAGGCCAGCACAGTCCCACAAACATTTATTTCACATTGGCAGCATTTACCAGATGCCCTTATCTAGAGCGACTTACAACTCAAGCAATTTTGGGTTAAGGTTTATATATATACTGCTCACAAAAATTTGGGGTGATGTCTTGGGGTGGTTATGAGCTTCACTGCTACTGTCTTACATTTAAGACACATCAGTAAACAGATATTGTAAAGGAAGTATTGTAAATATATTTAAGTTACTTAAAAGGCTTTTTAGAGTCTTAGCCCACACACTGGCTTCTCCAAAATATTGAAAACACACACAATTATGTAACATTAACAATTTATAACAAAACATTCAAAGTCAACAAGTATGTAACAGCCACAATAACAGTTGTACAAAGCATAGAGGGAATTGGATCACTGGACAATGCTGCATTTTCACAGCTGATGGAGTACATTCAAACCACCCTAAAAATTCTCAGTCTGACTCTCTAAAAATACATATCTGATTCAAGGCTGAACCTACAGCACAATGTTCTCTTGAATGCCAGGATACTGCAGACTTCCTGGAAATGAACTGGCCGAGTCCAGAACCAGAGAGTGCTCTATCCCAGCATCAGGCCTCAAACCAACAATAAGTATCTGTATGGGACATATGGGGTCAAACACGCAACAAGCTACACTGTATCAACTCGATTACACTAGGACAATACATATAAACCACTTAAGGCTCACCGATTACTTCTAATTAGGAAGTGCACAGGACCCCTTATGTCTCTGACCCTAAAACACATACTATTGTGAGTAGGTTTTATTTATTAAATTACTAATAAACATTTTCAGAAAGTAACACAAAGATCTCAAATTGTTAGCTTGTAAAAAATGTAAACCTCCTACTTGTATTTGTCAAATCTGAGTCAGTATCTGTTGCATGCCACCACCACATCAGTGTGACTGCAGTGCCCAGAATGGTCCACTACCCAAATAGTGCCTAAACCGTGGTGACCCTGTGGGGGTCCTGAACATTACATAGCAGAGTAAACTAACACAGCATGTAAAGAAACAGATTGACTACAGCCTGTAAATGTAGAACTGCAAATAGCAGTGACCGCTAAAACTTAAATAAATAATAAGCAGAATACAATCCAAAAAAATTAGAATTCCTAAGACTTTTGCACAGTATTACAGGTTTACCTGCCCAGGATATTACTGCTGATGGAAATTAGCTTATGAGCTAACTCTGGTGCAAAGCATGTTTTTTTTTTTCGTTTGAGATTAATGTAATTTTTGCATGGCCTCTAACAGATAAACATAAAATTAACTCATTTATGTTTTCAGGTCTCCACCAGTCATGATCAAGTCATGTTTATAACATAGATGCTAAAATGAAATTCAAGACTAACCAAACAAACAATAGCAACAATAATCGAATGTAACAATTTTGTAATGAACTACTTTTTCTATTTTATAAAATCATAATAATTTAAGAGAGCCATAAAAGCCTACTACAATTTCACACTGCAGTAGTTATAGTGTTACAACTGAGGTGGTTTCTCTTTCAGGAGTCTGCAGCTATGAATATGAACAAGTGATTCCAAAAATAAAACCCACCACCTGACAGCTTTCGGTCTGGAGAACACGTTACATTATGTTAATATGTGTGGTTTCTGTCTTATGCTGAAACCTCAATGTAACCTATTAAATATTGCATTAAAGAAGGATACATTATACATTATTATAAATGATTTTATTTTATAGATATTAAGTGGAATTCTTATTAAAACTGTGATGCTTTTTTTTTTCCTTCGGATGCTTTGGTTCAAAGCTGAGCCACTGAGACACGACCCCGCACTGCGCTGAAGCTTGCCGAGGATTTGATGGATAAGGTTACGCATTTTATCCTACGGGGAACAATTCAAAACATCTAGGTTAGCGTTCAACACTGGACTTATGATTCGCACAAACTAAACTTAAAAGGTACAGACCCGTCTGAGAGATGACAGCGCTTATTAATTGTACAAAACATTAGACATAAAACTCACCTGTAGGAGGTTTTGAGTCGTTGCGCAATATCTGGGCGCAGATGGACGCGGCGAAAGAGGCGCACAACAAGTGCTCATAAGTATGGCTACTCTCGCATGGGATTAAAAACCCGAGAAAACCAGTAACTCTGCACTTTCCAGGATCGGAATATCATGCCTGCTGCATCGTTTCTTTTCATCCGCGATCGCCAATTGCTTAAATTAAATGACCGCTCTTCATTTCAACCATCCTCATGTCCATCTGTATAATTATTTATGCGTTTTCACGCAGTTACCGCATGCAGGAAAAGGAAAAGGAAGAATATTCAATAAAGAGTAAATTAATTACAGTAAAAAACAAGTGATGCCCAAAAGGCACAAATTGTCCTCATGCTGGATATCCTTCTTACGGGTCTGTGTGTGTGCGTAATCTCCAGATTAGGTCCAGTATAGTGCGATTTACTCTGCAGTAAAATTCAGATCTCTCTCTCTCTCTCTCTCTCTCTCTCTCTCTCTCTCTCTCTCTCTCTCTCTCTCTCTCTCTCTCTCACACACAC
>JAUZST010000587.1:0-49102 GCA_034779995.1 Parotocinclus haroldoi
AGTTAATTAATTATTTTTAACATACTACCTGTTGTCTACAGTTTTGAATACATTACACAAATAAATGTGACTTAAATTCTCATTGTAAAATAATATAATAGACTCCATTGGTTTGTCAGTAGTTGGCTGTTGGATTAATTTTGCTGACGGTTGTTAAATATTAGAGTAAGGTTAGGTGTGCTGGGCCATTTAATGTGAATGTGGTCATTTGGCATTTCATTAATCAAAGACCTCCAATGTTGGAAAATTGCCTGTTGGTCTGGTTATTCTGGCACCATCATGTCTTGGCTCATTTGATGACCTAGCCACACCCATGCAAGAAATGGAGGTGGGCTATATAGGGCTTATGTGCAAGTTGAAACATTGTGCTTACTACTGTCCTTGTTTGAACATTTACATTTACGTTATTTAGCAGACACCCTTATCCAGAGCGACTTACATTTGGCACAGTCATACAATCTAAGCATTTGTGGGTTAAGGGCTCCTTAATTTGAAAAAAAAAGGGATTTGAACCCTGGATCTTCTGGTCCATAGTCCAGTGTTTCACCCACTGCGCACAGAGTTTTCCTTCCACATTCCAAAGACATGCATGTTGGAATAAGTTTCTAAAGTGCCCTTAGTGTGTGAGTGCTTGTACCGTACGGTGGACTGGCACCCTGTCTAGGGTTGCTCCTGCCTTGCACCCTTTAATGGACTTTATTAATACACCCTTTACAGAATCCGGTTACACTTTGGCTCACCAGTTCTTAAGCGCACATGGGCTGAACTACAACACCAGAAACCACAAGCATGCCAAGCACGATGACGACACTCAAATATGCTTTCATCCTTTGTGCATGAACAGCGCTCTACGAATGCTTTATTGACACAAGGCCAAATAATTTAGGTTGGCAGTAGAAGGACACATCTAAAAATTTAGGAAGGAGTAGAATGATTTTAGAAGGTTATGGACATTGTCTAAGCATTTGGAGTATGAGTAGACTTAGTTTTATATAGTCGCTTTGTTTACACTTGTTGGAAGTGAGTTGCTTACATTTGATTATTTATATATTGCCTAACCTTTAAAAACTAAAATGTAACAAAAACGAGAAACTTATATCTGTAACAAGGAATAAGATGAATTTAGAAAAAAATTAGATTATATTAATAGTATAAGTACATTATTAGGATGCTTCAGTGTGGCTCCTCTTTTAAATCACATCATTAGAGTTGTATATTAATTTTTCCTCCTTTTTCAGTTTAGGGCTATACATGACTGTGCAAAATGGTGCACAATATGTCCATTGGCTACATCTCAGATTTATTTGATTCAAGATCAAGTGAAAACTGTTAATGATGTGGTTAGGCACATACAGTATCTCAAAAAAAGTGATTAAACCTCTTTCGTTTGTAACTATTTTAACTATTTGTATGTAACTATTTTTAATGGGACAACACTGAAGATATGACACTTTGATACAATGTAAAGTAATCAGTCTACAACTTGTATAACAGTGTAACTTTGCCGTTCCCTAAAAATAACTCAACACACAGCCATTAATGCCTAAACCTCTTTCAACAAAAGTGAGTACACCCCTAAGTGAAAATATGAAAGTGCCCAATTAGTAATGTTCCCTACCCTGGTACCATGCAACTCGTTAGTGTTACAAGGTCTCAGGTGTGAATGGGGAGCAGGTGTGTTACAGTTGATGTTATCGCTTTCACACACTTATTCTAGTCACTGGAAGTTCATCATGGCACCTCATGGCAAATATTAATCATGCATTAATCATGCATTAATCAAACTTCCTGTGTATATGAAAAAAGAATTGTTGCTCTACATAGAGATGGCCAAGGCTATAAGAAGATTACCAACACCCTGAAAGTGAGCTGGAGCATGGTAGCCAAGACCATACAGGCTTAACAAGACAGGTTCCAATCACCACAGTCAACCACAGAAGTTGAGTGCACATGCTCAGCATCATATCCAGAGGCTGGCTTTTGAAAATAGATGTAAGAGCTCTGCTAGCATTGTCGCAGAGATTAAAAGGCCTGTCAATGCTCAGACCATACCCCACATACTGTATCAAACTGGTCTGCATGGCTGTCATCCCAGAGGGAAGCCTCTTCTAAATGTGATGCACAAGAAAGTCTGCAAACAGTTTGCTCGAGACAAAAAGACTAAGGACATGGATCAGTGGAACCATGTCCTGTGGTCTGATGAGACCAAGATTAAATTTGGTTCAGGTGGTGTCAAGTGTGAAGGTGAGAAATGAAAAGACAAGTGTGTCTTGCCTACCATCAAGCATGGTGGTGGGAATGTCTTTGTTTGGGGCTGCACGAGTGCTGCTGGCTGGGGGGGATTTAGTGGGATTTAGTGACCAATGAACTTCATGCCCAAGAGAGTTAAGGCAGTTCTGGAAAATAATGGTGGCCACACTAAATATTGACACTTCGGGTACAATTTGGTCATTTTTACTTAGGGGTGTACTTACTTTTGTTACCAGAGGTTTAGACATTGATCTTAGCAAATATACACAGTTACACCAGCTGTAGACTGACTACTTTCAATTGCATCAAAGTGTCATACAGTATCTTCAGTGTTGTTCAATGAAAAGATATTATGAATATGATGCTTGCACAAATGTGAGGGATACAGTAGTGATGTTTTGTTAATTTACAAGATATGTCAAGTTAGTCTTAATTGCATTTGATACAATTTCTGAGATCTCAATGCCCATTCACCTTTGTGTCTGGTGGTGAGTCTGTTCACAGCAATATATTATTAGACACAACCCATGCTCAAATACTTTTCCTTCTATTTGCTCTGCCACTCCTACAACTGGAATTTCTCAATATATGGATGGTATGCTATATTTACAATTGCTATATTGACCTCAGCAAATTATTCCATTAACTAATAAATAATGTAATATATAATTTATTACACCTAGATCTGAGACCCTGTTTGGAGTCCGGGAAAGCTTTGGATCCTGTCAGAAATGTAATCTGATATGTCCTTCCAGTAATAATGGAATCAGGCTGGGACTAAGGGAAGATAGCAGTAAACCTCTGAGTAACTTTTCATCCCTAAGGATCCTGTTTCCTGATCTAATGCTATTGATGGGGATTTTATAGATAATCACATGGCGACTGTCTCAGTGTAAGAAATAAAGTCACATCTTGTAGCTTATGAGCAACTAAGATGTAGAAGTTATTTTGACGATGGTTTACATGTGAACAAATAACAATAAATAGCACAAATAAAACATTTACAAGGACCAGGGGTACATCATGACTAGAGATTACAGGGAGCAGTCATAAGTGTTGTCAAAGTTTGTGAACCCTGCAAAAATATGACATGATCATCATCATCATCAGATTTATACAGTTCTAAAAGTAAAGGGCGAGTCAGAAGTCACATGACACTCTTATTTCAGAAGCAAAAGGGAAAATACATATCTGAATACCCCACAAGCAATAGATGGCGGGGCCTTTTTTTAGGCTGTGTCTGAAACATGGCTCCACCTTGAAAGCTGCCATATTGTATCAAGGGTAAGTATTTTCCAATAGTAAGATTAGAATATCTTAGATAATATAGATATTCTATAAGTAGAATATTTAAAAAAACGAGAATTGTCTCAAAAATTGTTTGCTGCAATCACATTTGCAATATCTCTTGAGGTTCAAACCTTATTAACACAGAAAGTTCAAAACTTTTGTTGTTTGTCACAGGTAACTGAAGATGGAAATGATGATTCTGGTGTCTGGGGAACGCAGCTGTCATATTATTGCCACAGCTATACCTTCAACAAACGACACCCAAAAAGACTACCAATTTCACACAGCACTGTTGCATCCCTCATAGGCAAATTCAGAGAAACCAGTACTGTGGATGACAAGCCACATAATGGTCTTCCAAAGACCACTACAAACAAAGAAGCCTCCACATTGGTTTTGGCAGCCTTATGCGAAAAGTCAACAACACAGCATGTGACATAATCTGTATTTTGCCTCACCCTGTAGATAGAGAACCCAGTTAAACTAATGTGGCAAAATTATATGTGATGGTATGTTCCTTTTGTACAGTAATAACTTCATCGAAACATTATGGTAACTGTTTGTTTGTTGATATGTTGGCCATTCCAGAACATTCCAGTTCTTTAACAATTGCTTGGAAGAATGTGCTTATGGTGTTTGTGTTGCTGCAATACCACAATTCTCTTGAGATATTCATTTTACAGACTGATGTCCTAAAATTTTTCATTAGAATTTGCTGGTTTATTACATAATTAATTGAACCATCATTGACACCATTCCATCCAGATGCAGGAAAACATGCCCATCAGTCACACTACTGCCGCATTTCACAGCTGGGATAAGATTATCATGCTGGGTAATAGTGTTTTTCGTTCTCCAGATATAATCCTCCTAACTTAATCCAAAAATGTTTGCTTTCTGTCCACAAACCTTTTCTTCTGCTTTATCCATGTCATCTTTTGCAAACTGTTGTTCAGTGTTCTCCTGATAGTGGACTAAGAAGCCTCTTAGTTGCTTAGTTGCACTGGGTCATTGTATAATATTACATGACTTGCTGTTCGGCTGGTCTTGGTGGGTAAACTACTTGGTAATTGGTAACAATTTTGAATTTACTCTATTTGTACACAATCTGTCAGAGTGTGGATTGATAGACTCCAACCATTTATAGATGGTTTTGTAACCTAATCTTGCTTGATGAGTAACAAGGTCTTCAGAAATCGTCTTTGATTTTGTGACGATACATGTGTAGGTTATGAAGAGCAGGCTTTTTAAAATGTATTTTCTTGAAATAAAACAGGGTGCCCACTCCCATCTGAATGTCATCATGACTGAAAACACCTGAATCTAATTTCACATTCAAACTAACTTATAATTACAAATAATATTGAATCATTTTCCTCAATAAGTTAACGACCAAGTATAATATTTAGTTTCATTGGTTTAGCTGGGTTCTCTTCTCCTACGTTTAGGTCTTGTGTTGAAATCTGATGGTTATAGGTCATATACATGCAGAACTTTACAAAAAAAATTCTTAAGGTTCAGAACTTTTAGTAGCACTGTGAATAAAAACAAGCAGAGCCAGTTAGCTGATTAATTATTGAAGTTGCATATAATCAAAATCTTGCTCCATTTTTGTTTCATCTGTGTGTAGGGCCATTAATGCTGGTAAGAGTGCTCTGAATGAAGACCAAGCCTGCTGTGAAGTGGTGGAGCTACGAAAAAGACCTGCAGACTCTTCCAGTCCAAGCTACACTCCCACTAGCAGGAGGCGATCATCCCTTCCGGGTAGAGAAACTCAAGAAAACCAACCAGAAACTTCTGTGAGTGCTTAATCCAGGATCTATATTAATTTCCTACCACCAAACTATAGCTTTTAAATAATTTTCATTACTTTTTACAGTTTATATTTACTAAAGAAACTGCTGTAGCCATTTGGAGGTCCTGAGCAGATCTTGTAATCAGTTGTAGTGTCACTTTAAGTAACATTAAAAATGCATGTAATTCATTAACACTAAATTAATCTAATTAGTATTAATGGGCCTGTGGTAGTCTAGCAGGTAAGGTGCTGGACTATGGACCTGATGCTCCAATGTTCAAATCCCACCTCTGCCAAGCTACCACAGTTGGGTCCTTAAGCAAGGCCCTTAATCCAAAACCATTGCTTGATAAGGGCTCTGGATAAGGGCATCTGCTAAATTCCATAAATGTAGATGTAATTAAACCCCAGAAACCAGGTATTGTAAAAATAAAGTATGAAGTGTAAAATAAAAAGAATAATAGCAATATAATTCTAAATAGGTAGGAGTAAATAATATATAAAATTAATTCATATTTCAAATGAATTGAAAGTAATACAATTACTTTGGCTAAATGCCAGTGTTAGTACAATTTAAAAATGCATACATTAGAACAAATGTATGAAAACATTGTTCTAATGTGCATAAAAGCTACTTCCTTGTAATGTATCTAACCACCTTTTATTTGTAAACATTGATGAAACAAGACTTGATAAAGTCAAGGTTTTATGACTTCCATTCCAAAAATTCTATATAAAGAAATTGTGTGTGTGTCTGTAGAGGGTAGCGTACTAAACTGCGTACGGCAGTGCGGGTAGCTGACGTGGGCAGCGTGGGTAGCAGAGGAAATGCACATGAGGGGTAAAGAGAGCGTTATGATTAATGTGAAGATATCAGGCCATGACGACCAATCAGAAAGATCCACAGTATTATGCTGACACAATTGGAAAAGGGCTCCCATTATTTGAAACATTTTCCATGAACGATTGTTGAGTTTGATGGTGTTGTTATTGTTTATTCTTACATGAAGTCTGTATGTGCATTAAGATAAAATACATGTAAAATAGTAATGTATGACGCAATGATGTACTTTTCCTATATATGCCAAGCACGAAGAAGAGGAACTGTGCTTCCACTACTGGGGGCTGTTTGATGGCCATGCTGGTTCAGGTGCTGCAGTCTTTGCCTCCAAATTACTGCACCTACACATTGAAGAGCAGCTTCAGGGTGTGCTGGAGATCCTGCAGAAGCCTTCTATACAGCCGCCTACATGTTTGGGTGAAGAGAACAACTTGCATGTTCATTCAAGTGGTGGAATATCACAGCGAGCTTTGTCTAGAGCTGCATCGCTGAGGGGCGCTGCGGGAGCACCAGGCTCACCCAACAACCTCGCCCCACGCTTCTTCATGGAAAAGAAGGTGAAGCATGAGAGTCTGGTGATTGGTGCAATTGAAAATGCTTTCAAAGAGATGGTAAGTTGAAAAAAAACAGCTATGCATAAATAATGAAACCACAATGTAACGGTTGGTCTATTTGTCATTGTGTACCCCAAGTGTGAATTGAATTGCCAAAAATAAGATAAAAATCTAATTTAAAAGATGTTACAGTTACAGTATATAATATTGTAGCCCTCATTAGTGCAAAACCAAACACTTGACACTACTTGCCAGTAAATGCCAGACATTGCCATTTACTCATCTTTGAATGTTCTTGCAAACTGTGTATGTTTTTTTCTGATTCTAATTCACCAATGAATTGATTGGAGCTATGGAACTATGTCCCTGCAGGACAAACATATTGGACGAGAGAGAAGTGTTTATAATATTTCTGGAGGGTGTACAGCTTTAGTGGCACTCTGCTTGCTGGGGAAAATGTATGTTGCCAATGCTGGAGACAGCAGGTAAGATTTTTCAATTTCATTTTTTTAGCATTGTTAATACAGCATAAACATTTTTATTGAACATTTACATTTTCCTTTCCTTATTTAATTTAGAGCGACTGTATGATAACCTTTTCCAGATCTAGTACATTTGTAAATACGTACACCCACCATTTATAAATTTGATCTCTTACTTGCTAGTAATGGATTCAGGATGTTGTGCATTCACTTTTCTGTTTACTTCAAAATAGTGAATTTGCAATGTGTGTATGCAGCTGTATCTATATGTAATGGTATGGCTTGTCTGAATTCTTACCATAAAGCATTGCAAAAGAAGTATTAGTTGATGCATCTAAAATTGGATGAATTGAACCGTTATAATATATAAAATAAAATTAAGGTATGCCACATAAAATATGTAAGTATGTTATGTCAAAGTGTTGCTTGGTTCAGATCATTCCTTCATCCTATCTGTTTAGTCCTTTACCAGGAAAATATTAACGATATCAGTTTTTTTATACAGAGACATTTCTTTGTGATTAATAATTAAGAATATAATTGATTATTAATAAAAAAAACATAACATATCCTTTTTTAAAGAACAGTCTATGCTGTGTAGCCTACCAGTTAAGATACTTAAATCTCACAAGTTGCCACTGTTGGGTCCCTAAGAAAAACCCACAATTGCTTGGATTGTAAGACTTAATCAGTTGTAAGGTGCACAGGATAAGAGCATCTGCTAAATGACAAAACTGACATAAAATGACATTAATGTATGACCCTATACTCCTATCGTGCCTACTTCCAGAAAATATTTTTTAAAAAAATACAATATATATATATATGATGCTCACCAACACACTGTATGCAGTACGAAATATGGTAATAATAACCTATCTAAGTATTATATTCAATGGCATTAGTGTAAAATGGTGGCTATGTAAAGTTTCCTAATTTTCTTCTTGCCCGTTTATAGAGGACTAGGAAGCTCTTTGCACATTCTGTACTGCTTTCCACATGTGTACTGTGTGCACACCTATTGTCCAGCATGTGTTTGTATTGTACTGTATTGTATTGTATTGAATTGTATCTATTAATTTGACTGTATCTTTTAGTGCTTTGTGCTATAATATAAAATAAGCAACCATCACTTTAATAGTTTTGTGGTTCACACTGGGAGTTTGTATAGTTGGGCTCAGTTTAAAATAATATGTAACTAAATAGCAATTATGCTTATTCCTCACAGTAGTTCTCCTGAATTCTGCCGAGAGAGCATGTTTCACAGTAAGATATGCGATAATCATATGTTGCTTTGAAGAATCGATGCTAATGCACAAAGTTTATGGTGTACATTAATATATTGCAGCAGTTTGAGTTGCCTGTTTCTGCCATAAAAGCACACATAGATAAGCATTCTCCCTAAAATGGACAAATTCTTGGACAATCTTGTCTTGTTCATTGAAAATCTTGCACTGCGCGAGCATGAATTATCTGTTTGCTTTAAGAAGATATTCACTTTTCAAGGTCAGAAAAAGCGAACGACAAATGAGATAAATACACTTGATAGTAAAATTAATTGGCCTTCTATGTCTTAAAGCATAAACAGCACTTGGGACATCACAAAGCGTGATTAACAGACTGTGGAATCGCTTTCAAAACACAGGAACAGTATGAAGAAGACTAGGGGAGGGTCACCCATCTGCCACAACAACAAAAGATGACTGCTGTTGTACCTTATTGGCAAGAAGGAGCAGGCACAGCAGATTTTTGGCGACAGTTTCTTGCTGCCACTGTACGATCGATATGCAAGCAGACCATTTCAAAATCAGCACCACTGTGTTTGCATGCCCGGTGACCAGTGATATGCATTCCATTACCTGCTGAACACCGTAGAATCCATAGAAGGTGAACTAATGAGCATCATCATCAGACCTATGATGAGTAGTCAGCTGTCCTCTTTTCTGATGAGTCATGTTTCAGTTTGCAGCCTGACATTTATGTCATTTATGCCATTGACAATCGTCGTGTCCTGATCTGGCATGAACAAGAAGCACAGGAGAATTCATGTTTCATGTGAGAAAGGGATTCCTTCGGTGGTGGAGGAATCATGGTTATTGACTGGAATCAGCATTGGTGGTTGTACCGAGCTCCACATCAGAAATATATCACAGACTGCTGTCAGATACCGAAATGAGGTCGTGCACCCAACAGACTTCAGGAGGCATCAAACTGGCCTTCACATTGTCCAAACCTGAATCCGTTTGCTTGGGATGTACTGGGAAGATGTCTGTCAAACTGTCCAATGCCTCCCACAACACCTCTTGAGCTGGAAGTTGCTCAAAAGCAAGAGTGGACAGGATTCCACAATAATTGCTAGACAATCTTGTTTTAGTACACCTTAGTTTGTGTGTGTGTGTGTGTGTGTGTGTGTGTGTGTGTGCACGTGTGTGTGCGTGCGTGTGTGTGTGTGTGTATGCAGACACACTAATATCCACTTAATATTTACACCACAATGACCAACCAGTCAGAAATAGTTTTTGTGATTAATACATGTATTCTAGTTTAAGTGAACAAATCACTGTCTACAGTGTATTATACCTTAATTGCCAACAGCGTCGACCCAGTTGTTTGTTATCATGCAATGGCAACTTAACCTCAGAATATTAAATAAATGTATCTATAATGTAGAACTGTAATGTTACCTTTTGCAGTGGTAACATTTGCAAGACAGAGTTAGTGATTTTTCAAATACACTTGATTTTGAGTTTTACCCACCCGCACCTGTTCTTTGTTCCTTTTCCAGGGCCATCATTCTGCGCAGTGGAGAGATCTTATCAATGTCAAGTGCTTTCACTCCAGAGTCTGAGAGGCAGAGACTTCAGTGTCTGGTGAGAATGAGTGGGTAGAGTGGGCTCTTATTCAGAAATGTTAAAACCTTAATAAATAAAATAATTTGTGTAATATTTGGCTGAATTAATCAAGGTTTGGGAGCTTTAAGAGGCTTTTAAAAAGAGGAACTTTAAAGGGATTTAAGAGTTTGTTACAGTGTCACTAATATGTCATATCAGTCAGTTTAGAATTAGGTATGCACCTGTGTGCTCTGGATGGATCATTCTTATTATAGAAATGGCTTGCTTGCATTTATCTCCACAGTTTTTAGGATTTGCCTATGTGGCTTTCTCAAGATTCGAGGCTCAAATGAGGCCTAGTCCTTTTAAACATGAACTTAACCCTTTAAGTTTATTCATTTTAATGTGCTTCATATCAGTGCCACATGTCTGTCAGCTTAGTGTATACATTATTGCGCCAGGAAAATGTACATAAGTTCCATCTACAAATCAAGATTAACGAAGAATGAAATGTTTTGGAAAAAAAAAACTTGGGCTGTACATGCGTGACTGTATATCTGAGCAGTGCATAAATCAAGATGAAAACGGGTGAGTGCAATTTCGATATTAAATCCCCATTACGTGGGCACATAAATTCAATCCTTTGTAGCTGAACAACTAAATCTACTTATTTCCTTTGAAGATAAGAATGTCTATGGCATTTTAAGTAGTAAATTACTTCTTAAAATATCTTCTCAGAATTTATATACCAAATCCTTAAAATATTTGGTGGAAAAGTGATCAATTACATCACTGAATACGTGTTTACAGATAATAGTGAGGTTGGTCCCAGTCAAACACAAGGGTTGCTCAGATTAAGTTCTAATTTTTTTAATCTAACTCATTTTTATTGATTTTATTATCACAGAACATCACAGTCCTGCAACTGTGGGAGTGACTGCTGCAGGTGAGAGTTGAACAATGTGTGGAAGCTCTATTAAAAGTCAAACTTAGGAATAAGGATCTTTTACCTCATTGTCTTTGTCCTGTCCCTTCTCCAGGAGGGCATTAAGACAACTATTGGTTTTGCTGTGTCTCTTCACTTCTGTAGTTCTGCCGTGGTCATCCTGGCAGGGAATCACCTGTTCAAGTTTCCATAATACTTGTGGGGTCTGTGGATATATCAGAAGAACAACAGCTCTTGTTGTGATCTTGTGTCTTTCGTTGGTCTTACTTTGGTATGTTAGGTAGATAGTGTGTTATGAAGGCAGATCAGGTCTGATCTAACACGTATCTGTGAATGTCGTAATCTCCACCATAAGAGAATGTCTTTCCTCTGACTGAGGTCGAACTACCTTCATTTGGGAGCTGTTAGTTAGCATTTAATTAGTGATAGTGTAAAGGGAAAATCTGATGATTTAGTTGTAATTATTAATAATCCAAAGAAAAGGTTCACATATTTTGTTTACCACTCACATATTTTGTTTTACAGAACGTATTATATTGATATTGTTATAATATTGTTGTCTAACTTGTTAATTTTGGATTTCATTATCCAATAATGACTGGGATTTGAAGCATCAAACACTTTCAACAATCATCAAAATTTACTCTGTTGTCACTTTCTGATCCTGGTACATACTGTGCTGTGTGTGGATAATTAGGCATTGTAGTGAGTTGCCTGTGGCAACCAAAGTTCACTTTATAGTCCCTGTGGTAGGAAGAAAGATAAACCTGCCATCCTGGGTGCGTTACCCTGCAATGCAGGAATCCCTGGAATACAGAAATTACTGTATGTCATGTCTGGGTCAAAGGAGCAACTGATGAATAAGTGCTTTTTAAAAACTGTGTAGCTGTAGGTGGATAATAGCGTTGCTCACCTTGGGGTGTCCAAGATGCAGTTAACTCTTCTTTCCTGACTAGCATTGTAACACAGTAGCATATTACTGTTATCATTAAGACTTGGATTTACCAATATGTAGTACACCACAAGAGGGCACCTGCGCAACAGGATAGAGCCTTTCCAAAAACACGTGATGATGGAAATGCATATATAACATAATTATTATTAATTTAACCCGACGTTACCCAAAGGCCACATTATAAAGTACCCAACACAATTATTGGTACCCCCAGAAAGCGTTAAATATTAGTATTAGAAATTATTTTGTAGTCTAAAACAAGAAATAATACATTTTAATTACATATGCCACAATTATTGACATTTAATACTTCCTGCAAGCTTCCATTGGGAGTCCTCGCTAACTATTCATATTACTGGGGAAATACAGAGCAGCAAAACTGAGAACATTCATTTTAAATATTCTCTCCAGATCTCCATATTCTAAGTGTTCTTTTGTGCACTCTCCTCATTAGCTCTTAGGTTTATTCCAGGTGTAGATAATCAGTGTTCTAATCTGGTAAATCCTTTTTTGTTGACATGTTGGATAATTGACCTGTTAAAGATCAGTGACAACCAATTGTTAATTTATTGGCAGATACAGACAAATGTAATTATAAGCTGTCATGGTATGTCATAAAGTCTTATATCCTAACCAGGCCTTTGAAGAAAACAGCCACACATGACAGACCCTCCACTATACTTAAATGTATGCATTATGTTTAGTGTAGTCATCCTTTTTTACACTAAACACAGCTTGAGTATTTGTTCTCAAAAGTGTTCTCAGTTTTAGTTTAATCTAACTATAGACTTGGTTGCATTGTTAATATGCAATATACTGTGTAATAAACTCTAGGAACTTACGTTTGTGGTTAGATGACGGGAAACACCTTTCTTGATGAGAATACTTACTGTGTGTATGGTGGTGGCATCTGATTTTTTTTCTCTCTCACCATCCTCCTCACTGATTATGGTGGCAACATGAACTTGGGTCTTTGTCCAAGCACATTGTCACAATTCCAGATGATTTGAACTTTTTAATTACTGCCTGTAGATATGGGCATTATGATGTAAATAGCTATTTTTATAGCCATTATTTGAATTGTGTCTTCTCTTGGCTTCCCATGTTGTTGATAGCCTCTATGCCACCTCATATAGCCTAGAGGAAATTGTATGGACAGCCCTTCTAATTATTGAGCTTTGTAATAGGTTGGACTGAATAAACAAGTGACTCTCAATATGACACATTTATAGGCTTTTGTTTCCAACAAGTGTGTTCATTAACTTTGTGTTTTGCTGTTGTTAAATAAACTCCATAGAGTACTGGTTTGCCAACTTTGGTTGAGAACTTGTCTAGCTTGTACAGTCCTGACCTCAACTCCATCATAGACATTGAAAATGACCTAGAATCTTAAAAGTGACCCAGATCTTATTGAATAACTTTATATAATCTTCACATCTTTACAGTCATGTTCCAAAAAGCTCTTTTAGAAGATTAGTTGTAGCAGCAAACTCCATACTGATAGTCAGGTTTTGGATGTAGTTGTTGGGTGTCCACAAATTTATACCCCCATGGATTACTGTTTGAACCTTCTTAGACACTCTTAGACACCTTACTTATGTATTATTTAAAAAACGTATTTCTTGATGAGGGATTTGTTTTGTACGGGGTGAGGCAAAAGACACAGGACACTTCACTTTTTGCAAAGGCTGCCAAAACCATTATTGAGGTTTCTTCGTTGGTAGCGGTCTTCGGATGACCACTACGCTGTCCTGGGAATTTGGCTATGAGGGATGCAACAGTGATTTGTGAAGCTAGTGGTCTTTCTGGGTGTTTGTTGTTGAAGGATGTGGTTCTGATACAACAGCTACGTTCCCCGAACATCAAAATCATCAATTCCATTTTATGTTACCTTATGTTACCAGTTCCACAAAGATTTTAACTTTCTGCATTGAGCCACAAGAGATATTGCAAATCTGATTTCAGCAATCAGTTTCTGAGACAGTTCTGGTGTTTGTTGATATTCTACATGATCACCTTCATATTGTAAAAACTTGCCTTGATCCAATATGTTGGCTTTTAACATGGTGGCTTTCAAGATGATGGTCTGGACATGGCCTAAAATATAGTCCCCCACCCACTGGCTGGGGTATTCAGATAAGTAATTTTGCTTTTGTTTCTAAAATAAGTATGTGTCCCGTGTCTTTTGACTCACTCTGTACTTCAAATAAAATGTTTGGCTTCTTCCCTGTTTCAAGAAAAGCAAATTCACCAAAAGGTGATTTTCCTACCACACCTTTTACTCATCTTTACCTGTAAAGGCAGCTTTACACAGAGCTACTGTGGAGGAATCTGTATGTTAATAAGATTTTAATAATGGATATTTTCGGGCATTGCCTAATATTCTATTAGCGATTGTTTGTATTATGCTATATGATTACAATGCTTTTTATACTTTTAATTATAGCGTCCTTATAAGAAAGGAAAGTGTGTTGAATTTTTTTATAATAAGTAAACAATTACATTTAATTCATGTATTTTATGCATACATGGGGTAAAGGACATTTAAGTCTGTTTAGCCTATGTGATCCATGGAGACGTTACAGTATCTCACAAAAGTGAGTATAGCCCTCACATTTTATTATATCTTTTCATGGGACAACACTGAGGATATAATATGAGATGATATTAGATGAGATGATATGAAAGTGAGCTGGCCAAGACCATACAACGGTTTAACAGGACAGGTTTCAGGATAGATGGTGGAGGAGATCAAGGTCTCAGCTCCACCAGCTCCATGAGGTCATCATGGAGGAATGAGAGAGGATACCAGTGATAATCTGTGAAGCTCTATTGAACTCAATACCCAAGATAGTCAAGGAAGTGCTTCAAAATAATGGTGACTACACAAAACATCAACACTTTGGGCACAGTTTGGCCATTTTCACTTCAGGGTGTTTTCACTTTTGTTGCCAGATGTTTAGACGTTGATATTATTATACACACTTTTGTGAGACACTGTATATATAGTCCAGGAGACATCCGTGAGCCATAGAAAGCACGTAGTACAGTTACTTCCTAATAGATAGATTCTTTGCAATTTACTTTTATATACTTACCACTAAACTAGTTGTGTGTGGTTCAAACTTGCCAGTGGCTTGGCTGCAAATCAACGTCATTGTTTGTTGCTGACAGAAAGGCAGAACCCTTGGTGCTTATATTGTAATGTTTTTCCTCCAAGGCTTATATGCAGCCACACTTGTTAGGGAATGAGTTCACACACCTGGAGTTTCCAAGAACAGTTTGCAAGAAGGAGGTGGGAAAGAAAATACTGTACAGAGACTACAGTATGAAGGGCTGGTAAGTACTGTTGCTGTTCCATTTGTTACAATTTTAGTCCTATTATGATATGAATGTCAGTTAACTGGCAACTGGTATAGTTAAAATCGTTTAAAATGGCCAACTATAGATTAACAAGTTATACACACATAGACAAACATAAACATTAATCAGTTTGAGTTTGAGAAATACGCTGGGATGTGCACGATTACTCAGCTCCCATACATGTGAATTTTAGTGTTGACAATTACAGTTATTTTACATGTCATAACTTGGGGGTATTACAGTTTTAGTCAAAATGATTGACATCTTTGTTTGCCACCTTTAGCTTAAAACCCCAATATACAATTCCCAGTATTATGGTGTTCTATGGCAAATGAGATTCAAGCTCTATTGTTCTGGGTAGTGAGCACAGGGCCACAGCATGAAATCAGGCCATCAAACCACCTTCATGAAGCCTGATTCTGATTATTTGGTTAGACACATTCACACAAAGGGGAATGCTGGAGGTTATTATGTAGGGCTCTGACAGTGTTCATCCCGTTCCACCTTGTATAGCATATATTGATGTTCCATCCTGCAGGAGTTGGAGTACCTGTGCAACCAAAGATTTTTATTTTCCTTTTCATACCTTCTTACCCGAATTCTGGTTTGTAAAGGACCAAGGCCTAACTGAGCAGCACTGGGCACAAACCAGTCCTAGACTGGGAGCCAGTCAATCACAGCACACACACACACTTTTTGTAGTTAAAATTTTAGTCTTTCGGATTTTGGAGGAAATCAAAGCAGAACTTGTGAGAAGACAGTGCTGTGATAAGGCAGTGCTAATCACATATGCCACCCTTCTGTCATTCAAACACACAGAAATGTGCTTGTATTGTCTATCAGTTAATGTTTGTGTAGGGTTATCTGTACACAGCCATAAAGAGTACTAAGTTCTTTGTTTTGTGCAGGGCGTATAAGACCGTGCAAGAGGAAGACCTGAAGTTTCCTCTTGTTTTCGGGGAGGGAAAAAAGGTACAAACTATGACTGAACTATAGGTCTTTACCGTGTGACTGAAATTAACAATCCAAGTAAAAGGACATTTGTGAGTTATTGTTGCCGAGTTAACTAACAGGCATTTAAATATTGTAGAGATTGTTATGAATGTAATCATTTCACATTTATTTTAGTTTGAAAGGATTACACTACTACACTTTTATACCGGTAACAAATTAAAAACACACAGCAATAACAGGCAACCATCATTCATTTAATTATTTATATGCTATGTCACATTACAAATTGATTACAGTCCAGCTGTAATATGGTTTTGTTGAAATAATTCTGCGATAAGAAACACCAAATGTTTTGGAAAAAGCCATACTGATAACAATATTGTCCCTGACCAGCCACTTTGAGGTACTCTTGTTCAGCTGCTTAACACAAATATCTAATCAGCCAGTCATATGGTAGCCACTCAGAGCATTTAGGCATGTAGAAATGGCCAAGACGACCTGCTGAATTTCAAACCGAATATCAGAATGGGAAGAAATTGATTTAATTAACTTGTAACATTGCATGGTTGTTGATGCTAGACAGGGTCATCTGAGTAGCTTTAAGAAACTGCTGATCTACTGGGGTTTTTACACACAGCCATCTGTAGGGTTTACAGAGAATGATCTGAAAAACATCCAGTGAGTAGCAGTTCTCTGGATGTAAATAGCTTGTTGAAGCTTGAGGTCAGATGAGAATGACCAGACTGGTGTGGGCAAGTAGAAAGGAAACGGTAACATAAATAACTACTCGTTACTATGAAGGTATGCAGAAGAGCATCAGCAGGCGGGCTACAACAGCAGTTGTCAGCTAAGAACAAGCAACTTGGGCTACAGTTCACACATGCTCACCAAAATTAGACAATATAATATTGCAAACATTGCCTGGTGTGATTCTCAAATTCTGCTGCAACTTTTGGTTGGTCGGGACTGAATTTGGCATTAATAGCTTAGAAGCATAGATCCATCCTGTCTTGTATTAACTTTTTAGGCTAGTGGTGGTGTTATGGTAAGGGGGATATTTTTTAGGCACATATCTGGCCATTTGATATTTATTGAGCACTTTGTAAACAAAACAGAGCAAGATGGTCTAATATGGGCTAATTGAAACAGCCAGGAAAATATAAGGGTTATTTCAAGAAATATGTTGGTCATATAGACGGTCCTTAATCAGTGTATCGTCACTGGTAGCTCTATTGTATTTTTACTGGAAATGGTCACATTATAGCTGATAAATTGTAAAGTAAGTTTTTTTTCCTGTTGAGGCACGAGTGTTGGCCACCATGGGAGTTACGAGGGGACTTGGTGATCATGATCTAAAGGTTCACGGCACAGACATCTCCATCAAGCCTTTTCTCTCCTGCACCCCAGAGGTAGGATCATTCTTCTTTTTAGACTATAGGTTTAAATTATAAAAATTTTAATCCTATCACTATGCATTCCACACTGTTACAGATATATCAAGATAGTGTTGTTATAGTATCATATAAATAACTGTAAATCAGAAGCACCTGGCACTACTGTCTCAGAACATTTATTTTCAAGTTTATTTAGACAGAGTTTGACCACAAGTTCATAAATGTTAAGATAAGCAATACATATATGTTTGTCTTAATATTGTGTGTGTGTGTGGGGGGGGTCATTTATCACAATTTGCTTTTGGGAAGTTCCTGTCTATTAACACGTGTAACTTGATCTTGATCAAGAACTATTAATTCCAAGTTCATACATATAGCTTATTGAACAATAGACACTGTAAAATAGCTTTGCAAAAATCTGTTTCTGGTGTTTAAATGCTGTACTAGCTCCCTGAGGACGAAACCTTGGGAGGAACCGAGCTCACATGAGGAACCAGTTCTCCTCTGGGTGAGACCCCACAACAAGATTAATTGAATATAAAAGTTCTTATGTAACAGAATATAAAGAAAGTCATACAATCAATTGTATGCAAGACCTAATATGTGTAACAGGTTGCGAATGAGACAACAGATTCAGTTGAATTAATGTTATGTAAGTATAATGTAGTTAGTCATAAGGGCAGATGTCAAATGTTTGAGTGTCCATATAAAATGATTCACTGCCAAACAGTAGTGGGGTGAGAATTGAAAGAAGGGGATGCTAGTGTCCTCAAATGGAAGGGAGTACAATGTCATCTGGTTTAAGATTCCTATTAACAAACCAATATGCTATAACCAGATATTTGTTTTTTTACTTGTTGTAGTGTCTAATTAAAGTAAATAATTTGCATTATATTTAAATGAAACTAACATGCATAAATGTCATGTTTCCAGGTGAAAGTATACAACTTGGAGCAGTATGATCATGAAGCTGATGATGTAATGGTATTGGCTACAGATGGCTTATGGGATGTTGTCTCCAACAAGGAAGTAGCTGAGGTAGTCACTAGTTTCCTTGGAAACTGTGACCCTGACAACCATCACAGGCAAGTTCTACATTCTGGGGAATGTGTCTTTGAGCAAATTGCAAAAGCAAATAATGTGCTTAATTGTTTGCCTGTTACAAGCTGTTTCAAATGGATGAGTCCAAAGCCAGGTTGGTTTTGGTGTTACTGTTAACAAAAGAATAATCTGTTGTTGCAATTGTCAGACAATTGAATCCATTTCACTTGGGTATTAGATCTGCAGGCAATATGGCTCTGGCCCTAAATACTAAGATTCCAGAAGACTTTGTGGTTTAACTCATTAGTTACATTTTACTGCTAAGTTTGGATGTGTTCTTAATGTAGGGAAATTATCAGATTCTGCTGAACTCCTAAAATTTAGGTTATTAGGTTGTACCACATGATCATTGCATGTACACTCACCAGCCAATTTATTGGGTACAGCTTTTCAGCTGTTCATTAATACAAATATCTAACCAGTTAATCACACAGTAATTCAGTGTATTTGGGAATGTAAGATGACTTACTAAAAACCAAGCATCATGTCACTGTACCCAGTTGGCCTATACAGTCACCCAGATCAAAATTCAATAGGGTTGTGGTGGAATGAAAGATTCACATCATGGATGTGCAGCCAGTCAACAAATCTGCATCTACTGCATGATGGCAATTCTAAAGGCAAATTGGGTCCAACCTGACCCTACTAAAGTTTACCTAATAAAGTAGCAAATGAATGCACACATGCCAAAATAATAAATAAATCACTGAGGCAGAAATGTTGGATTGCTGCAAAACCTGGCATGCACTTATGTCAGAGGCAGATATGTCAATGATTAGAGGTGTACCTGTGACCCATTAGACCCTGAGTCTGCCACAAGAGGGTGTAGAAGGGCTTCTCCAGTCTTTCACAGGCTTTTGGGTAGTGTAGTTCTGGGTAAGAGATTATTGACTGCTAGAGATACCACTATGACTCATTTGAACACAAATGTGCAAGTAGATGCTTCACATTCATCGTTTGCAAATGCTTTAATGACAGGCCAAGGAAGTGTTGCCATTTGGCAGAGACATTCCTGGGAATCCATTATCTTGGTGAAAAATGCCAGTTGTAAGCCCCACCAGTGATAGGCAGCACATATCAGTCTGCATATATCATTGAGTTGTTAGTGTCCCTCGAATCACTACTAGGGGTGAGCAACTGTCATATGCAGTGGCTCTCCAAATCATCACACCATCAGATGGGGCTGTGTGTCGCTCCACAACAAAGGCAGGATTAAAGCACTCACAGCGAGTCTTTTATACTCTAGCATGACCATCATCTGATTTCATACAGAAGCTGGATTTGTCGGTCCCAGTCCATAACAGTCCATGTGTCTTGTTCCTGAGACAACTATAAACAAAGGTGAGAGTGCCTGGCTGTCAATGGCTCTACAGGGCACCATAAAATGGTTCATGCAGAGAGGGGTGTATAGTAAAGGCGCCATGTATATCTAGATGCTGGACAATGAAACTGTGTGAGCTGGTTTATGCTTTTTGGTGGATCAAAGCATCATGTGCGCGTGCCCTCACGGAACCACTGCTGCCAACAACTATGGCCTAGGTGCCAGGCACCCCCTCTCAAAGTCTGTCAGCTGGGCAAAATTTCTTTTGAGTGCATCGTAGAGGCATGTCTTGCAGTCACCAAGAGGCTCACTACCTGAAAGAAGCCTCCGAGAGCAGGGGAAGTAATTGTACACCCCTTTGTGTCAAGGCTCAGTATCTAATCCGAACACTCCTGTAATCATTTACATATCCGCCTGTGACATAACTGGGTACCGAGTTTTGAAGCAGTTCGACATTTCTATGTGGGTGCTTATTTTTTTTTCCAAAATCAGTCTAGAAACCAAACAAGTTACTATCAGAAATCACAAAAAAAAAATGTTTACATTTTTTAACTCTACATTTCTATATTCCATTATTTCTCTTATAGCCACTAATGCATTCAAAGAACAAAGCTGTCAATTTCATTTTCATTCATCATGTGATCAGTGACGTGTGTTAAAAGCATCATCTGGAAAGTGTTAAATTTGGTTCCACTAGACTAGAATAAAATTAAATACGTGGACACTAGCTCATTTTTTTTGGCTTAACTGAAATACAACTTGTACACAAGCGCACATTGTATTTGATTGACAGTTGTTTAAGCAGCTACTTTGACTCTCTGGTTACTCAGGTACACAATGGCAGCCCAGGAATTGGTGATGAAAGCTAGAGGGGTGTTGAATGACCAAGGCTGGAGGACAGCTAATAATAGACTGGGCTCTGTTGATGACATATCTGTCTACATTATTCCCCTAAAGTTTGGAAACCGACAACCTCAGCCAAGCTGACCAAAAGAAAGAAATGTAACGAAGGAGACAGAAAGGCGATGTGTATGGACCTAACTGGACTGCTTGTAAAATATGAAGTCATCACAGTTATGAGTAACTTTGAATAATTCAATAATAAAGTTCACAGTATAAACAGAAGTTTACATTTTGATGCAGCAACGGATAACAAATGATGGTGTTTTACAGTCCAAGCTAATACTGTGATGGACCAGTTGCTTATATTGTTGGAAACATATTGCTCGCTATATTATTGTCTTCCTTTTTACTTTTACTTTTTATTTATCCTCTAATAACAGGAACCTTTGTCTTTCCTTTGTCCATTCTATGAATGGAAAAAAAATCCTGGATCGATTCATCATACAGTGGGACAAATATGTTTTTGCAAGTTTTCTCACCTTGAACTCAATGATTTTTATTGTAGGTACACTTTAACTGTGAGAGACAGAATTTAAAAACAACCCAGGAAATAACATTGTGTGATTTTTAAATACAGTCGAATCCGGTTAATCGGACCACATCGGGACGTGATCGTTTTGATCCTTATAACCGCCTGGTCCGATTACAGGAACATTCTCTGTTACAAGACGAGACGTGCTATAATTTATGTAACATATTAAATGTTTATTAAACCTTTATAGAGCTATACACTTATAGCGAACATACAAACAAAAACTACTGTTGCTTATGAACTTTGTTCATTGAAAAATACATTTGCAACCAAGTTTTTCTAAACGATCTACAACACAATGAAATTAATTTCAGAGTCATCCCCTGCCATGAAAATTTCATGAACAAACTTTCAGGTTAATGAGGATATCACTCTGTCATGCTGATTAGAAGAGTGGACTGGTTGCTAATGGGTAACTAGAAGGAAAGTGATGCTTTTATATTTTTTTATGCTTCATGGTTACCTCCAATGGACCTGTTTGTAAGATAGCACCCTGACTAATCACTTATCAAATCATCAAGAACTTCTCGAAGAGTGGTTTAATTGTTTGAAGAAGGCTTCAGGGTGCCCAAGAAAGGAAAGAAAGTGTCAGTACCATCTCCTAAAGAGAATGCAGTTACTGAATCAGGTCACCAGTAGTGCAGAGCTTGCTCAGGAATGACAGAAGGCTGGTGAGAGTGCATCTTAACAGACTGAGGCTTTTGGAGGATGGTTTGGTTTGGATTGTTCTCTCCACTTCTCATGGTATCAAAACACCTCCAAAAGCAACTTCTCCCAATGATCCAGGAGCAATTTGGAGATGAACAATGCTTTTTCCAGTAAGAAGGAGCATCATGTCACAAGGCAGAATTGATAACCAAATGGGTCGGTAAACAAAACATTTAAATTCTGGGTTCATGACCAGGAAACTCCGAAGATCTCAATCCAATTGAAAACCTGTGGTCAATCCTCAAAAAGGGTGAACAAAACAAAAACCCAGAAAATCTGATCAACTCTATGTACTGATTAGGAAAAAAAAACTTGCTATCATTCAAGATTTTGCCTAGAAGCTGATATGCAGCATGCTGAAGCTAATTGGAGAAGTCTTAAAGTGGAAGAGTCAATACTGTAAGCATTAAGTCTCTGCTTAAACTGAATGTATTTGTCAATAAAAAGTTAAATGGAATGCTCATAATTGTACTTCATTGTGTCCTATAAAAATCTCACAAAAATGTTCTAAAGAAAAACTGAGGCGGCAAACTTTGTGAAAACCAAAATTTGTGCGATTTTCAAAAACTTCTGGCCACATTTTCAATGTTTGATTTAAAGCACAAAACAATTTGTACTGATAAAGTTGAGGTCATGGAATAACCCATTGGATAGTATGTTTGTAAGTAAATTACCCTAAAAAAGTACATTGTAAATCAATTTATTTGATGTGAATTTTATCAAGTTATCAAGTTGTACAATTCTGAAGCCAAAAAGGAAAACAAGCTCACCAGAACTCAGGCCCATTTGTTTTAAACTTATAAATACTTTTTTTTTAACCCACTTGGCAATTTTACAAAAAGATAAAAGGAAGGCAGAATCACTTAATGTGGTGCTGACAGACAGACAATGGAGAGGTCTTAGTACAGTAGTTGATACAGATTTTGCAGTCGCTTTTTTTTAATTAAGACACTTGTCTCTCAAAAATGTAACAGGAGCACTTGCAACTAAAACAACATTCACTGCGAAAAAATGTCGTTATATGCAGCCTAGTCATCGCTGTTGATTTTTTTTTTTTTTTTAATTTCCCTTTTTTCAGATTTTCAAGTTATTCAAGTTAAAATTTGGGCTTCAGTTAAAAAAACAACAACATTTTTTTCTGTGCCAGATAGGTGTGTGTGGGAGCGATTTTAATGTTGAGCTGCAAAATGTGAGAGCTGTGCACTCCCAACACCATCTGAAGCCATCTGGTCAGCAACAACCAAACTGGCAACTCTAATATGGCAAAAATGGTGGATTGTAGTGGGCTTTGCTTTATCGCCATGCCTAAACACACACACACACACACACACACATACACCACACACGTAGGAGGGCGAATTCTGAAGGTCACCCACATACTTACTGGCCTTCAAAGGGAAATTACACCTGGGTTATGTGGACAAAATTGCAAATTCTATTCATTTATGAGTTGCCTTTATATTTAAAATGCTTTAGTCCTACTACTGTATACGACAACTGTATACTATTTAATCAGGAAACAGGTGGGTATTTAAATCATTTTTCAAAAAACAATAATAGTAATGCCCAGCACTATATTGTTTTAGTATCAACAGTGTGCTAAACACACTGATTCATTTTTATACAATATTTAGTAGGGCATCACAATGTTAATACAACCCATTAACCTATTATAATGTTATAAGAAGACACTGTCTTTGTAAAATTATCAGATGCCACAGAATTAGCCATTTTGACATGGTACCAAATGAAGATGCATGCCAGTTTGGCAAGCTTTAAGTGCAAGCATAAGACAGAACTGACTGGATTTTGCACTTTAAATAAATCCTTAATTAATATTGCTTAATTAACATATTACTATCCATGAAATAAAAGGCTTCGAGTGATGAGAAGAAAAGTCACCTTTATAGATTTGCCTGGGATTTATTATTTTTGTATACAGATTTTACACCCTTTTTTGGTGTACGTTAGTGTTATTCCCCAGCAACTGAAGCTAACTTTAATACACTTACCTGCATTACAAGTCTTTGTGTTTAGTTTCTGAAGTAAAAAAAATATATTAAAATATATATTCATTTTGAAATATTCCTTATTTTTGTGATAAGTAAATACATACACTGCTCACAAGAATTATGGCATTTTTACATTTTTACAGCCTGACACTACGTGGACTGCTATTTGTACAGACAGGAAACCTTACAGTGCTGAAGACATCCAGTTTTACTCATTAGATTCACCAACAGACAGTACACAAGGTTCCTTCATGAAACTTCCATGTTGCTGTTTTTTCTGCTTGAAGACACTCATTCAAATTACACATAAACAGTAGCATATTGACAAAATTGTTTAATTTTTTGCTGCAAAAATTCATTTTATTTTTGTGAGCAGTATATACGTACATTGCTCTGTTTTTTTTTTTTTAATTTTTTTTAAGCAACATAACCCTGAACAAAATAATGCAAAATTTAAAGGTGCACAGAAGCTGTAACACCGCTGCACATTTGGGTGGACTACGAGCCCCCAAAGATCCCCAGTCAGGTACGAGTTAACACTTTTAAAATGTAACGTGCATTTGATAGCACTTCGTAGCAAGTCAGAACATGCAATTATGTTTTAAATTCTCAACGTTTACAAGAACGATCTCTCTTCACCATAGCTACATTATACAAGCACGTGCGGTACTATCAATAGGCGTTTGAGAAGTGCCTCGCTGCTATCTTTTAGTAACACAAGCGGTATATATTCAGCTTTAAGCATTTGTACAGACAAAAAAAAGATTAAATTCTACAAAGCCGTTGCACGATGCTGCTCTCCTGAAGCCAGTTTGCACAGGTCCTGAATATGAAGTCAATGCCCAGCACTAGCAAGGCAGTAGCTTGCGCAGTCACCTCCATAAGCGGGCGATCTGAAATCCCAACCAACAGCACAAACTACTACCTCAGCTAGGACATGGCGAGCACAGCCCGTACGCGCGTAACGTTTCTCCACACACAAGTCTCACCTGCTTCTGTCTTTCGGGTGAGTAGTAGAAATGCGTAAGCAGTTGTAGAGGGGATTGCACTCTTTCAGGCACGTCATTGGCTTAAAGGATAGCCTATGGGATGAAAGAAAATCCCACCACTACGGTTCGTCATCCTTCCAGTTACGAGGGTGGATACGAATGTACAGTGCGTTAAATCGTGCGTAGCCATTAATGTAATGCACATAATGTACACACCTGTTTTACTACAACCACATTGCACACCCATACACACAGTGTCCATTTTATTAGCTACACTTACCATATATGTACTGCTACACTTAATGAGGATGCAACAGTCCTGTTGCTATGCACAATTCGACGGCAAATCTCCTACCCAACCAGATTACTGGTGCGGTATGTTATTCTGGACCAAGCCTTGGTAATTTCATTTTACCAGAACACGTTCTTTCCCGAGCCCTCTGTTTTCTTTGAATCCTCTGCATTGGCTTGTTTTTGGCCTACAATTTGTCCAGAGGTGTACATGTGCATGTATAGACTTTTACATTTTTCAACCAAATATTTTACTCAACCAAATAAGCAAGATTTTTTTAAATCATATTTTATAGCACAATTAAGTACACTGACAATGCTGAAAACAAACATACTTAATCCTCTTTGTAAGAAGAAACTGAAGCTGAAACTCGATGTGATCATTCTTATAGACCAACCATTACTAATAATTGGAAATGATGATATTTTGTTCTATTCATAATGCTATAATTTAAATATTTAATTAACTCTCACTACAATGAGTGCAGCCTGCAAATTTCTAAAAATTTAAATACAATTGCTGACAAAAAATATGCATCCATATTGTTGGGATCCAATGAAAATGTCTATGTATGACATTAAAGATGATATATGTAAGTGAATACAGTATCAGAGCAAAAGGATAGGTTTATTGGGGGAAAGTACTTTTACACCTGTAAAAGGAGGCTCTAGTACTCTGCTGGGTCACCTCTAGTCTAGATACATAGTGAGATACGGTTGGGCATTGACACCTTCAGGTTCCGTATGATATTATGTGGCACGTTTGCCTGTAGATCCAGTACACCCATAAGTTGCTAAAGCTTGCCTCCCAGCTGGTCCCGTGAATTATTAAATGGCGATAAATCTGGCAACCAAGCAGACCAAGAGAGTGTTGCAATATGGCAGAGACATTTCTGAAAAACCCTTGCAATGTGTGGTTGAGCTCTGCCATAAGAAGAACCACAGTATCCACAGGATGTCCTGATATCACTAATCTGTTAGAGTTCCTTGTATCACTACCAGAGGTGACCAATCATATGTGATGGCTACCCAGATCATCACTCCAGATGTTTGGCAGTGGGTCACACCATAGCAAAGTCAGGATTCAAAGCACAGTTTTCTCCTGTAACTTTAGAGCATACAGTGCAAGTGCCCTGAGACACTTGTATGAGAATGTAGGCTCTCAGTAATTCTCCTGTTTAGCCCCACAGGTTTTCTGATTGCCAGTGTATCTCCCAACCTCAAAATTGCTGACTATCTGATGGCCTCTAGCACTTTGTGTCTTTCTCAACACTCACCGATAGATCTTTATGCATACTGCTTGCTTTATGCGTGTAATTTGATTTCATTAGAACAGTAGGACATAACCGCAGAGATGGACAAAATCACCTTTCTGGACAGGCTTCAGTACACCGTTTTGGGTGCTCTGGATAAATTACTCATACATCTCCCAGAATCATTAGCTTTCTATTGTAGTTTGTGGAATGTGACTAAATTGTAAGTCTCAAATTCAGGATCACCGTAATGTCATGTTTTTTTCATGACTACTACATTGAGTTTACTATTATATACAGTCTGAAGACACAGTGTCCTCTGAAAGCAAAAAGACATTTAATATTTACCTATGAACAAACATATCTTGGGGCTGCCGACTTCTTATGTCCATTTCTACATATTCTTGCCTTGCATGTCATGTTTTGGAAAAGAAGCAAAGACTTTGTTCTACCAGTATCAAGATTCCAACCGCTAGCTGTTGTATCCCATTTAGACCTCTTGCCAGAATTAGCATGCCAATGTAGGCTTGTGAGTAGCACAGAGGATGGTCACCACACAGCTGAAGAGATCCCTGGTTCAATCCTGACCTCTGGTTCCACCTGTGTGGTGCCTGCATGTCCTCTCCATATCCATGTGGGTGTAATCCAAGTACTGATTTCTTCCCACATACATAAGATATCTGTTAGGTAATGTGTTGCCACCCCCATCCTATCCTAATACTCTTGCTCCTGTCATGAGTATATATTGGTGCTGATGTTAAACAAGTAATGCAGGCTCACCTCTTCACTGTCAATTGTAAAACTGGAGGAGAGACCTGAAAACGTTTTTGATGACTGTGAGATGACTTCCAGAGTACCTGGTAAAAACACCCACCATTTTGATTGTATTTTTCAAACCAAAATGTGCGACATCTCTCATATGGAATGCAACAAAATTCTGAAATTCTTCGGAATTAAAAAAAAACATGGATTACTGCTAGCACAGCAATAGAAAGAGATTTAATTACAATTATGCATTCCAAGAATCGTCTTAATTGGGGGCTTCCACTTTCCCATGACAAAATGCATAACCTACACAAGAAACACAATTTTTATGTAAAATATTTCCAGCTGCACATGTGCTAGAAATGGGTGTAAAATTGATTCTTAGCTCATAAGATTATGCAGCCTTTATGGCAAATGGATTTGTAATTGTGTGCGTGTGCACATGCATGCAAGAGTTAGAAAGACAGAGGGAGTACAAGAGATTGAGGTGGGAGTTAGTGTAAAGGCGTGCATGTGTGCGTCAGAGCGTGAGTCAGCTTTGCCCTTAACACCAGACAGAAACTAAATGCACATTAAAACCTATTCCAGTTATATAGACATTTGGAAAGTTTGCAGACCCTTGTGCTAATAGTAAAATGTTTCCCCCATCAATCTTTAATCAATGTCTTATAATGAGAATATGAAAACAGAATTTCATCCAGTTTAAAGGATGATCCAGTTAAGGATCATTTTGACAATCCTTAAGACTCTACACCTTGACCGAAGTCCACCTATGGTTAATTCAGTTGATTGGACATGATTTGGAAAGATATACCCTGGTTTAAGTCAAGTCATATTTATTTCTATATTGCCTTTTTTCAATGGAGAATTGTCTCAAAGCAGCTTTACAACATTATGTAATTTTAAAAGGCCAATTCCAAATTGAGCAACCCTAGGGTGACAGTGGAAAGGAAATACTCCCCAGGTTGTAATGTAGAAATCTTGGGAAACTCAAAAAGGGAACCATCCTCCTTGGGTGGTCTAGATGGTAACTGAAATAGTTACATTTGTATAATATTATAATATTATAATATTATTAAATGAAAACATAAAATATAAAATTATAATAGTAGAATTAATGAAATAATCAGAGTTGAATAAAATAAGACAAAATATATGCATATCAGCAAATATGTCGCACAATACACAGAGTTGGCTGGAACAGGTTTACACAAGGTCTCACAACTAATAATGCGTATCAGAACATAACCCAAACCATGCTTGTAGAACTTAGGGGATTGTGAGGAAGCACAGATCTTAAGCTACAAAGAAATTTAAAAAATCAGCTACAAAATACACAATATAAGCGATCTGAAAGTTGTCAAGAGCACAGTGGCGTCTATGCAGTTTGGAACAACCAGGACTCTTCCTTGAGCTGCCCGCCCCACCACCGGCCTTGCTGAGAGAGGTGACCAAGAATGGTCACTCTGGCTGAGCTCAAAAGATCCTGTGTGCAGAGAGGAGAAACTTCCAGAAGCTCAACCGTCACTGCAGCACTATTAGCATTTGTTTTTATATGCACAAAGCCGCAACATAAATGTGAAAACATTTCTGTAAGGGGTGATTGAAAGATAATATTAATACAATAGAACTGTTTATTCACAGAAGCTCGTGTGCTGATAACAGCATTTCAAAATCTCTCGTGCGGCTTTTAAGGAATGTAGTTATGGACTGGCCACGAGTGACGGCAGTTCAGGCTCCAGACTCTCCCCTGCATAAGAGGGGGTAAAAAACAGAGCATATAAAATAAGGAAAACATGTATCTAGCTTATTAAAATAATAAGTATGGTTTGTGAGCTAAAGTTAAAACTTGCACCCAAAATGTGCTATGTAATGTGTCCTCCTTTTACTACAACAACAGCCTTTACAATCTTTCCCTAGTCTTACACTAGATTTTGTAACCTCACAGTCAGGTCTGAGATTACACTGATGCCTTGACCTAACTGTCACTTTTCCAGCTCCTTCTAAAGATGTCTTGATAGTTCAGGTCAGGATTTTGTGCAAGTTAGTCATGTTTTCCACCAAATTGCAAACCATTTTCTTATGA
This sequence comes from Parotocinclus haroldoi, assembly GCA_034779995.1. NCBI lineage: Eukaryota > Metazoa > Chordata > Actinopteri > Siluriformes > Loricariidae > Parotocinclus > Parotocinclus haroldoi. Next base: position 29,617 of record JAUZST010000587.1, read on the forward strand.
TCATGTTTTTAGGACAGTGTCCCCAACAAGTCGAACTGACATACAGGGCTGGTGGAAACCTATGAAATTACTAAAATACTATTATATCACTGAGTTAATATACTGAGTTACTGAGGTGTTCCGTGCAATCAATTCTACTGTCGCTGTTCTATACATAATATCTTATATAAACTATAGAACCAAACTTTTGTTTACACCAAACACATTGGTATTATTATGACTTGTGAGAGGGTTTTCCACTAGATCTTGGAACACAACTGTGACAAAAACAATATTGGACAATAAGCCCTGGCTCACTTTTAGAATTCCAAATAATCTTAAATCTGTCTGAAGGAGTTACTGCCAAGGCTGATTTGAAGTGACAGTGCTTCAACGCTGCCAAACTATTTTTTCCATATACTTTGGCCCACACATGGAACGCATGACAGAAATGTAGACAATATTATCATTGGCAATGTGGAAACCTATCAAATTGTTATATTTTCATTGTGCATATTATGTTATAGAGTCACTGTACATATCATTTTACTGCCACTATGTATCTGTTAAGATTCGCTGCCTGTACGTGTCATATTATGAACATATCACACTACATATTTGGGGCCATTGTGTATATTTACACAGTTCTAGCAGAGTGTAAAGATGTGCATTAAAAATAAAATAGATAGGATTTTCATAGAACTGTACCATTTATTTTACACACACACAGGATCACATCCGTTCTCCAGGTTATTAAAGATGACATGGAATGTTACAATCAGTTGCATAAAATCTTTTTTTTTTGCAGTTGAGAAAATGTCACAAAAAGACTTTTATTTTTAAACTAGTTTTATGATTTAATGTGAATACGTAAATCTTTATTACATCATTAACACTATCACCACACACTGTACATTATTAACTCCTGTCATGATAAAAAAAATGTTAGACAGAAAAAAAACAATGAACACTGCAATGTTATGTAGCAGTAAATACATTAATGTAATTTAAACTGTCGTTAGAAGAAGCTCAGAACAATGGTATCCTTGAAGACATGCAAGATGCACGCTGGGACAAGAACAAGTCTCTGTGTGTGGTGTGTCACATTCATGGTTCTGTTTGGATGAAAAGCTTGGGGATTACTGTATCATGACTCGCCATTCTGAACTTTGGCCACTGGGGGCTGCATAAAGTCTTTGAAAGGTCCCAGAGCCTCCTTGAGAGCAGAACTGACCTCTGGAGATGAGCAGGTAATACAGTCCACAAGTGTGGGGTACAGAGCGATCACCTGAGTCCATGTATTCCCATCCACTACAGAGATACAGGCAAGTCCAACAGAAGGGCAGATAGAAAGGGGGGTAGAGAATGAGAAAAAAGTTAAGGCATTATGAAAGTATTATATGCCTAAATAACCTACAAATTTCAAATGTACCTTAAAGCATTGTAAAGGGAAGAATATCTGTATATTAAAACAAACCAAGTATGGCCACATTATCCAGACAACTGTTAAGTGTTACATGTATGTCTCAGGATTTAAATGACTTACTAATGGTATAAAAATGAGCTGCAAAAATCATATTTAATTTGTTTCCTGCACAGGTTAAGTTAAACTTATTTCGCATACAAAGTCTACAAACAATGTAACTTGGCCAGAAGTCCACTGCTGCAGACAGCAAGCATCAACATACTGTTTTATGACTACAAAACTTGTCAAATGTCTTCTGAAATCTAAATGGCCAATAAATACTTTTTTGCAAAAAGCTACTTACAGATTATATTAGATTCAATTCAATTCAATTTTATTTATATAGCTTTTTACAACGGATCATTGTCTCAAAGCAGCTTTACAATATTATATGATCTTAAAAGGCCAATCCCAAGTTGAGCAAGCCTAGGGCGACAGTGAAAAGGAAAAACTCCCTAAAGTGGTAGGAAGAAACCTCGGGCGGACCAAGACTCAACAGAGGACCCATCCTCCATGGGTGGCCTAGATGTTAATTAAATAAATACTAAAAATATATAAAATTATAGCAAAATTAGGTTAATAAATCAATAACAAATTATTAATACAATTTATATTAGTAATAGAATAAATTAACTATCTAGTCATAATTTTCAGTTCAGTAATAATTATGTTTTCCAACAAAACATAATTAAATATTAATAAATATTTTAAATATGGGTGGCAAGGTTGCGCAAGCGGTTTGTACTGACACCTCACAGATTTAGTGATCACTAGTTCAATTCCTGATTCGACTGCAGATGTGGTGAACAGCATGCTCTTCCAATGGGTGCCTCCCTATTAATACACTGCTCACAAAGATTTTTGGGAACAGTATATTTCAATGTACCAATCATCACAGGTATGTTTCCTTCAAGTGGGTTCAATATACATTATGCAAAATTTCTATATAAATGTAAAATATTCCTGGCTGAGATAGCGTTTTCCTAGCAATGTTAGATGGAATTGGCTCAGGAATTCAGGAGATTTCAATTAATTTCACTTACCACAAGGTAGTAGGATAATAGGAAACTGCACCTTTTGGCAACTTTGTTTTTTGCTCCCAATCACGTTTTAAGGTAATAATGATCACAAAGGTAAAAAATGATAAATGACAAAAAATAAATAAATAAAGTACAAAACGAATTAAGTAAAGAAGCAGGTCAGGTCCAAGCATCTTTGGTCTTGGACTTTTAAACAACTGTACTTGCCATTCTCTGGTTGTGTCTTCTTAAGGGAATCCATGAGTGTGCTAACAGCTTTTAAGACAAAAATGATCTCGGTCACTTGTTGCCTGAGCAAAGAAAAGAAAGGACATGTTGCGCAATATCCATGAAACTCATACTGTCTCAGCAAATCTCATCACGCCATTATGCGAACACCAGACCATTATATAGACAGACTGAACGTAATGATGGGGAAAGATCAAAAAGACCTATATTTCACATGCATGTCAGATTTCTCCTCAGTGAGAGCATTGTCAGTAGCATAGACCAGAACTTCTCTATTAAATCTGAACAGATATATAATAGCAGCGTCTATTTGTGTGTTGCTAATTACCTGGGGAGTGGACAACGACCACTGAGTCTCTCATCCTCTACATATCGGCGCAGAACATCCTGTGCTCTGTGCAGGAGCACAGACAGGGCCATGCGGGAGATGTAGCCCTCCTGTGGTGTGCTCACTTTATTACTGAAGGAGAACTGTAACAGTGTCTCGAAACACACTTTTGAGAACTCTTCCCGTATGCGTATATCAATCTCAGCTTCTACAACCAAAACAGCACAACACAATAATACTACAAAGCATACAACAATAATACACTTTATTACAATACGGAAGACACCTTCACGTACATATCCAAATTAAAGTAGGTCTGTTGTATTAAGGGTTTCTTATCCCTTACCTGTAAAGGAAGAAGGCTGAGAGTGGATGGACCCTCTGTTAAGCATAGCCATGATCTGACCTACAAAATCTTTGGGGATAAAGTTGGCATAGGGCAAAATCTCTGTACTGATCAACTGCACCACCTAGAGGACACATAACAGAACAACACACGCCGAGGTCAGTGATATTTGAAGGTCATCAAAACACCTTTCAAATGAAGCCCAATAACATAATTCCATTTTAAATTATATAAATAAAGTCAACAGCACTGATACATATAAACTATGATGAATACTCATTCTAATTTTCAAAAACATACAGAATTATGAAACACCTACCTCCACGTCAATGGCCTCGTTTTTTTGGAACTCTTGAATAGAGATATTATCAGGAGGTGTGCTGAAAACAACAATTCCAGTTATTACAATGTTTTAATTGAAAAAAATTACAAGCTGTCTGTGTATTATCTATGCATTAGCTGTGCTATATACCTTTTGGTAAAGAGAAAGTCCTCGAAGGCGTTCGCTAATTCAGGCCACATGGTGTCAAATTTGCCTGAAGAGGCATGCTGTCGGGCGACTGGGAGACCGACAGAGAGAACTTTAAGTAGAGAGGAAACAGACAGCTTCCATGTGCTCTCAGCAGGACATGCATACTTCAGGCCTAAAGGCATTCTCAGAGTCTGCAACAATAGTCACATAAGAATCGAGAAATAACGAATGAATGAAAGTGTAAACATACGTTACATATGAAGCAACAGAGTCTATATACAAGGCTCACAAGAATTAGGGAATATTTCAAAATGAATACAAAGCAATAAAAATTAAGAATTTGATCTTTTTCAACATCAGAAGCAAACAATAAGTCAAAAAAGTTGTTCTATTATGCGAATGAGATGCTTAAACAATTTTTATTTAATTACTGAAAATACACTATATAAAAGGCTTTAAGTGCTGCAATCTGAACGTTCCCTGATCTTGAAAGTGCACATCCTGAAATTTCTCAGCCCTCGCGATGCCTCTTCAGCACGATTTGCCTGAATATGAAGCTTGATGAGCCACAGGATGTCTGAAAGCTGGACAAACACAGACAAGAGTGGCAACAGCAAAACATCCCAAAGCGTGATTAGCAAACTGTGGAACCACTTTCAAGAGACTGGAACAGTATGAAGACGACTAGGGCAGTCTCCAATCTTCCACAACAACAAGAGATGACCGCTACTTGACCTTATTAGCAAGAAGGAGCAAGGGCAGTTATGCAACAGAGTTGCAGAGTTTCTTGCTGCCACTGGACAATGGAAATGTACCAAGACCATATGAAATTGGCTCCATCGTATTTGACAGCATCTCTGGCGACTAACTATATGCATTCTGTTACACAGGAGAATCCACATTTTATGTCAGAAAGGGACTCCTTCGGTGGTGGCTGAATCACATGCTTCAGAAGGCAAGAATTAAATGCATGGACCTCATGTTCTCCAGACCTAAATCCCATTGAATACGCTTGGGATGTCTTGGAAAGATGTCTGGCCATCCGTCCATTGCCTCCCACAACACGTCTTGAGCAGGAATTTGCCTTGGAGCAAAAGTGGCAGAGGATGCGACAAGAACTGCTGCACAATCTGATCCTGTCCATGCCCCATCACTGTCAGTATGATTGGCAGTCTATGGTGACCATACACCCTACTGAACAGTCAATGTGTGCTACTCTCATCCATTTTAACATGCTTCTGTTTATCCCCATAAATAAATCACTTGCTACTCAATCACCATATTTGAGTTTGCATCTCATTTGTGTAATCAAACAACTTTCTTTGACTTTTAATTTGCTTTCCTGATGATCTTGTTTAATGAAATAAAATCAAATGCTTCTTTTTTTAATCACTTCATATTCATTTTGAAATTTCCCCTAATTTTTGTGAGCTGTGTACTTAAGGATTTACACCAAGGGGGAAAAGCACTGTTAAAGTGTCTCTGTCTGTGAGTTTTTCCAGGGCTATTACAGAAAAGTACAACGTCAATCATTTTCTCCAGGACATCCTGAGTAATCCATTAAGGGAACAGGAGTTTAAATCCACCAGCGCGCTAACCAGCCAAGTTCTAGCAGCAACAGTCGAATATATGAGAGCTGAGCCTAAAGGAGGTTGGGGAGCATCAAAGGCGTGTCCTAACTGATTGTATCCTACTTGCACCAAGGGAGTTTGGAACCTTGAAAACTCAAAGCACATCAACCAGTTTCTGTCACTCGTTGCCAAGGGAGGTGTTTTAGCATTCTCTCCTTAAGACTATACAAAATTCTCCTTTGGACCTAGAGGGCTGGTCCCAAGGAGGTTGTTGCTGAGATGCAAGTTGAGGTCCGGCGGGGTCTGATGTTGTAAAACCCGAACCACCCAAAGATCCCAGGTTACATAACTGATAATAAATCCCAGTGCATCTAGAAGTATCCTGCACATTTTAATTTGTATTACCAGTAAATCAGGAATTAGGGCCTTGATAGGCTTGATAGAAATTCCAATAATGTTGCACAATGTACAGTGTGTATTCATGTGTTCCCCTTTTGAAAGATCAAATAAACAGTCCTTTCAACCAATCAAATAAAACAAATAATAAAAAAAAAGAATTTCAAATTGAAAATGAAAATAATACAAAAGCAATACCTTGATGACATTCTGTAACACTTTCTCATTTATAACAGCCTTGTGACATGCCGTTTTATGATAGAGGTCTACCACCACCTCGAGAGATCTCTCGGCAAACGGCACATAGTTTAAGGCCACCCACTCTGCCTATAGAGAGGAAAAAATGGAGATCCTAATTATTAAACAATATGCTGTCAATTTGTGCACAGCTCCTTGTGATGGTAGCAAAATGAATCAAGAGTAACACTGATTAAAGCAAAGCACAAGTAAACACATCTCAATATTTAAAACTTTACAACTCATTTCATTAGAGCATGTAACAGAGTAAACCTGCAACCCATCTAAAGACAACCGCATTCTGAAATTTCAAGGAGCTTGTTAAGTCTGCGCATACTCAAGTCAAGAAGGCATGTTTGTAAAGAAAGCGGAAAAAATATAATGAGGTAGAAAAGTCCCAGGTTTACCACTGGTCTGCATTAAGTGACAGGGGCAGTGAGGGGTGGGGAAAAAAAACTCACCGGTGCAAACAGTTGGATCTACAGTGGATCCATTTGACAAGTACAAAAACAGAACGAGAGAAGAGAGGTCAAATGCTAACCATTCAACATCGCGGCACAAATTAATTAAAAAACACACAAAAGCGAACTATATAACAGCGGTTTTTCACACAAAATGAACAACACACTAAGGTATGAATGACTTCGAAATAAAATCATGGTCACAAATAAGCATGTCTCTGTTAGACAAGCATAAAAGGAGCAACAGAGGATGAAGATTAAAGAAGTAAAAGTACAAAGTGTGTTCTTCGTAAATTCCACCTGAACCTCCCCCTACCCTTTAACATAAATAACAACAGTTATATTTAACTGAAAAAGATTATGATGTTTTATATATAATGTAAAGCAATTTTCAAGGATGATGTATACTGAGTTAATACATGAATACACAAAAACAGTTCAATCCTGTTATCCAAACCAACAAAATATTTATAAAAGATTCGAGTGTGACAGGATGCCACCCCACCTACAAGGCATTCTGAACAGCTTCTTACCTCTCCCTGAATGCAAGTGGGCTGAAAATTCCTTGCACCACTAGTTTACACTGACATCACTGAAAGCAGTTAGGGTTTAAAATATACAGAACATGGTAGGACGTTCCCCAAAGAAAATAATGGGCATTGGACTAGCACTATTTAAATATTTTTTTCAAAAAAGGTGGATTCAGATAACAGGGTCCGAATGGATTGCAAATGTTCACTATTAATAATAACTTTGGCTTAAAAGCCATCAGCTAAAAAGGTAATGGAAAAAAGCAATGCTATTAAGTCTCAGCAACGATTATATAAAAATAATACCGTATACAAACGACACACACCTGGTTATATTTGGCATTAGCCACATGCTTGGTTTCCATTTTGCCATATTGTGGGGGCTTGCACGAGAACTCAACAAACTGCAAGAGTTGCTCAAAGATGGCAGGGTACATCACCTGCAGACTGTCAGGACCCACACAAATTGCCTGAAAAATGCAACACACAATCCTATTGACAATACGTGATAGAGTGAAATTTAATTAAAGCATTTAATGTGCGTTAAATAAAAAAGAAAACAAAGAAATGTGTCTTTCTAAAACTTAAGACTCCTCGCAATTCAGTAAGAGTGCAAGTTATATACATTACTTACACAACTGGATGAAGCAATTTTTTGCTCGCAAAAAAACGTAGGGGATATTTTATTTCATTTTTGTGTTTTTTAGAACATACTACTATGTAACATAACTACTATGACTTTCCTACGATTACCAGAAAAAAAAACTATAATGGCAAACATTACAAACACAAGCCCGTCTATCTATAGCACCAGATATTTACCAGGTGAGCCATGATAATTGCATGAAAACACCTCACCTTCTGCAGCACATCTAGTGCTGTGAGTACAGCCTCCTGTAGACTGGTGAGCACTGCTTCTGTATATGAAGGCAGTATAAATGGAGAAGCATCTGAGCTGATTGGTACAGACACTGCTCCATGTAGTATTACACCCAGCTTGTGCAAGTCATCCATGCTAAAGCCTCCTGCTATGTGCTGGTACAGAGCAGGGAAGATCTGGATTAGTGCTGTAAGGAAGGGCTGGCTTGGCACAAATGCCAGTTTCTCAGCGCTGCCACTCGGTGGCTTTGTGCACTCAATGCCTGTACGGTACCAAGTGCTCCATGCCGACCACCACAGCGCGGAGTCATCCTGCTCCTCCCCAGGAGGAGGTGGCTGAAGCTGGGTGTTGTAACGCTGAGCTAGACGCTCTGCTAGAGAGTCTGAGCGGGTCAGGGGTCTTCCAGGACCTGAAGATGTAAGGGAGTCCACCAGAGGAACGATGGGAATGTCCACAGATCCCAAAGCATCAGGTTTGTCCATGTCTTTAATTGGTGTCACCAACTGGAGAATCTCCTGAAAACTTTTCAGAGCAGCTAGAGAGACTTCGTTGTTTTTGCTGAGAGCTGCTGACTGGATGTGGTCCAAAAGCACCTCCCATGCTTTGAAAAAATCACCTAAAAGAGTGTTTTGGAAAAGAAGGGGTATGCTTAAAAACGTGAAGCAAAAGCAACCAATGTGGTAGCTACATTAGAGGTTTTTAAGTATCTTGTATTTTACTTTAACTTTATATGATGCGAAAACAATTGAAAAGTATCAGCATAATGCAATTTAACACTTAGCAGACCCCCTGATCCAGAGTGACTTCGTATTCAGTAATGTACAAATATTTTCAAAAGATTCTTAAATATAGCAATAACATACATTTTGATTGGTAACTATGCAACACAGTTAATGTCTTACTTATTTGTCTTAATCAGCCAAAACATTAAAACAAAGCATGAATTACTACCACAGTGTGTTCATCTCTGGGATATATTAGTCTGTATGTTTCTTGGAGTTGATGTATTAGATGTTAGAGAAGTAAAGCCCTGAGCGAGTTTAACAAGAAACAAATACTGCAGCATTGACCGAAGAGAGGGTATGAGCATCTCCTAAACTACAAGCCTTTTGGGGTGCTCTTGGTCAGCAGTTTTGAGGACCTCCCCTCAGTGGCACTAGGAGGGACAAATCACAAACCAGTGACCACTGTCCACAATCAGAAGTGTCTTCCTTACTATTAATTTGTTCTGACAATCAACAATGGGCGGCAAAAGTCTGAAAATGCTAGTGGAAAATGCTGGCTTGGTCCTTTTATGGAGAAGGATTCATACATCAACTTCACTACAACATTTAAAAAAAAACAGTACTGACTGTCACTACAGTCACCTAACCTAAACATTTTGGAGCATTTACAGGACAACTTTGACGGAGAAGGCCATATCTTTTACCAACATCACAAGATGCTTTTTGGAATGTTGTGAAATCCTGCTGAGATAACACGGACCATTACATTGTGCACATGCCTGTGGAGTCCTTATAAGCTTAAGGGCATGCTGCCTTTACAGGAAAAGGGAGAACATACAAAACACATATTCATTCAGAAAATGATCAAAACATTTATTTCCCAAAAGATTAAACTTTTTACTCAAATCTATATAATTATTTTGTAATTTCTAATACAATGCATTAATTGAAAGCATTTTAGTAGGGGTTTTGGGCTTCGGGTTCTAAATGAACAAAATGGACATTTCATCTATAATTAAGTCCTTAACAGCATTATTGACCCGGTTGGGACATTTCTCACCCAGTTGCTGTAGCAGGTATCTCCTGGTGTTGAAGATCCGTGCAACACCAGCCAGGGTCAGGACCCATGTCTCCGCCCACTGCTTCTCTGCTGTGTCACGCGAGTGGTGAATGAGAATGTTTCCACCCCCTGATTCGATCTTCTCTTTATCTGCAGTGGTGGATGACTTCCTCACACAGTCCAACAAGTGAAAAAGCACCTGCAAGGGTACAGTGCAATGAGGGTCTAGAGAAAACTGGTTATTCACAATGAATAAACAAATGATAGTGATGATATTCTAAGAAACAAGACTGAACAGACTAGTCAGCAAACAGCTCAATAAAAGCACCACTTATTCTCTATCTGCATTAAGCCAAACCTAAAGAGTAAACTGTAGCTGATGAATAACAAAATGTTAGTAATGTATCAGGCTTTAAACAGTGTACCTTCCACACTACTATGTGCCATGTGGGTTGTTGTAACAGCGTTCCGTGAGCAGCGATAGTTGAGAACAACGTTTGGCCTGCACTTTTTCTGACAGCCGGCCGAGGATCCACACACAGCTCTCCCAGCTTGGCGTAAAGACATAACCAAAGGCAGTCAAAAGGTGGAGATGGATGGAAAGGCCTATTCAGAGGCTCTCCCTTTTCTTGGGCTTGTTTCTGCAGAACTGCCTCTTCTGTCTCTAGCTCCTCTGTAATAATCTCTCCTCGTTGGAAGAAATAGTCTGAAATGTTCCACTACGACAAAAAGTTTGGAGTAAAGTTAAATACTGGTTAAATTCACCTTTCTGCCCAACAAAGGTTTGGTGCAAGATTTTCTCGTACCAAAAGACCTATCGAGGTCAGGCTAATATTCAGGTCCTGGTTTTGAAGTCCGAAGCTGCCAGCAACATCCACAACAACCTGGAGGCACGTGCAAGGCAAGGTGGGAAGAAAATCTGTCACTACCAACTGCAGGCACTGGAAGGCTGTTCTGATTAGGGACTCACTGTAAGGCATAGCAAGCAAAACTTAATGAGTGGAAGAGAAATCAATTGCAGTTAGGTCAAGTTAACACAGTCAACATTTTTAGATTCATCAAACTGAGATTTAAGAGCATTTCTTATACATATCATTCAGCATATGTCCTTAGCCAGTGAAATACAATCCTATAAAGTACAATCCATGCAATTGTGGTGGCACCGGAAAACTAGGCCTTCTGGTCAGTAATACAGTTGCCTTTCCACTGCATGACTACATTCAATGTATGAAGGCATATGTTTATGTCTCACCCCTGATCATTCCGTATAGCTCCGATGACCCCCAACACTAGAGGCCAGCCTGCACCAAGGCTGTCACCCTGACTCTGCAAAATCTGCAGCACACATTCAAGCTGCTTCTGCCTGATGTCAGAGTGCAGGATGTTAGAGAGCTCCTTAAGAGGGTTTAGCAACAGCAGCTGTAGCCTCTGTGAACACCAAATTATTAGGTTAAAGCACTGACAAGGTCAGAGCAAATATAAATCAGACAGCGCACCACCGAGGACTATCTTGCATATGCAGCCTAATGCTAAGAAGAATTATAAACCTAGAGGCCATTTACACCCCACCAAAATTAAAGAAATAACAATAAAAAAACATGCAATGTTACTTGCATGTTTTGTCAGGTCAACTTAATTTCATTTGTTAATAATTTCTTAATAATAATGATCCATTCTGCATTTCAGGCCTGCAATACATTCCAAAGGAAGTTGGCCCGGGGCAATTTAGAGCTTGCAATGAGGTAAAAAAAAAAAGCTTAATAATTATGTGATTTTAAACAACCCTTGCCGTTTACGGACTGAGATTCCTCCAGATTCCATGGCCTATATAATAATATTATGCCTATACATACAGAAACATGTAAATCCCTTCCAATCTTTTTTTTTTTTTTTTTGCAGTATAACGTTTAAATAATTATCTCATGTTTTCGTTAACAAACTGGGAATTTTCTCAGATTTGAGCCTTTCATGGATAAAGATTTTGTACCAAATTATTGTAATTATTACGTAATATTCTATCTACCTGTTGACTTTATCTGTATGAAATCATTATTTAGTGTTTTTGCAATTCATTACTAGCCCTAAACTGCCCTGTCCCAACTTTTTTAAAAATGTTTTGCAGACCTGAAATAAAGGAATGTATGTTGATTAACATATGAAATAAAGTTAACCAGAGAAAAAAATATCTAGGGTTCTTACTGTCTACAATAAAACTAAAGTCAAAATTTAAAGAAAGTAAAAGAAATAATGCGTATTTTTTGTATTTCAATTTAACACACTGTCTCAATGTTTTCTGATTTGGGTTTGTAATCTGCCTGATAATGACATTCAGACATCAAGGAGAAAATGAGATTTGACCTGGTTCTGAGAAAGTGGAGGGTCATGCCTGTAGGAGAGGCCAGCTTTGATCAAAGATGTTACAGCCTCAGCTCCCCACTCCCTCATACGTGTGTTAGGGTGCTGGCACACCTGACAGAAATATAGGAGTGCAAAAGAGGGTAAGGTATGCATAGATTAAAAAAATGGACAAGAACAACACATTTGTTGATTTTTATGCTATTTATGGACATGAAAAATCGACTGAATGAATTGGATGCACAAATCATCAGGATATTAAAGCCACATTTTTAGCAATGCCGTGGTAGAGTCAATGGTTGCATTTGCACCTCTTTTAAAGAATTACAACAGTAATTAAGCAATAAAAGAAAATCTCAATGTTTAGTGCGCAACACCTGTTGATTCCTTAAAGTTCTGTTCTAGCAGTTTCAGAGTTGTGCACCACTGGATAAGTTAGGCAATGTGTTTTGTTTGTTTTGTTCATTATTTGAACTGTTACGTGACTTCTAGTCGTAAAAAGGTACAACCAGACAAATATTTATATAATGTTACCCTCGACTTTCAGGTCAACATTATTTTCTTGAAATTCACATTCTACAGAAACCAACAATGCCCAACACTCCTCAAAGATCACTGAAAACAGTATACGGAGTACTGGGCAAAAGTCACCATTCGATGAGATATATCACTGTTTCAGTAATAGTGTAATAATGAGACCTGATACCTAATATTTAGTAGTAAACAGAAAAAAAAACATCTTATATGGCTACAGTATTTAGTGTGACCTCCTCTTACACTTCAACATTAGCAGCACCTGACAGCTTCGTGACACATGGTCTTTTCAGAAGGGAAACAGCCAAGAAAAAACTTTTTGGTAGGGGAACAGGGTGAAAAGGCTAAAATATGGTAAAGCTCATAAAGATTAGAGTGACGATCGGTGAAAAAGAGTATTATGGAGTGACGAAGGTTGAGTTCAACAACAATAAGTTTTCTATGAACATTTTACCATTGCTAAAAATAATATAATGGTTGCCTAAGACTTTTGCACAGTACTGTATAGAACAGAACAAATAATAAATTAATACATTTAATCTGTCAGCAGTGAAAACATAACAATATCGCTATACACTGCTCAGACAATTTTTTAAATGAAACATCCCCTAGAGAAGCATCCCCGATTTTTGTGAGCAGTATATAAAGCATGTACAGTACAGCCCAGTATGCCTTAATATGGTGTAGATTTGGGGTGACACATCAATAATTTAATCTCTTTAGTCAGAAATAATAGGCACAGAAGACAGGATTACTGGTTTTAAAATAATCTACAAAAGAGACAACCACTACTCAAGACAAACAAATAATTGGAGTGACAGACTGTATGCATTGGCTGATCCATTTGATTTATATCAGCCAGGAACTGAGGTTGTAGTCAACAGCCAAAGGCAACACTTTTTTGAAAATCTCACATCTAACTGTGACTGGCTGGGACGACACACATGGATTTTAAAAGAACCACACTGTGAAGAAAATGTTTGCATTAAAATACATGTTAATAAAAACGTATATACGACGAGGAAGTTCAGAAGCTTACCTTCTGCAAGACAGACAGGATGCAAGAAGAGACATAGGTGTCCAAGACAGACAGATTGAGAGAACAAGTATACAGAGAAACAGAGAAATATGAAGAGTACAATGCAGAAACAAGCAAGACTACAGAGTGACTTCTGGGTTAGAAAAAGACACGTGACTACACATAAATAAACAGGTTAAGAAATAAACAGGTTAAGGTTTTATAACACAAACAACATAAGTGTCTTCAATTAAAGCTGAGCCTCTATTCCGTTCTCAGAGCGAAGGTCAAATTAAATTTGTACTCATTCCTATGTACCTCCAGCAGATGTGCAGTAATAGGTCTCCAGAGGATCTCTATGCGGTCCATATTCACCAGGCCTGTCTCCAAAAGTTTAGCAACTGCAAACAGTGATGGTTCCTAGTGGCCAGACAAACAACACTTTACCTGTGTCGGTATACACACTCGGTTACAGTGGTTATTAGTTACACCTCCTATATCCACTACTCATATGAAGAAAATTAGTAGTGAGAGTAAGTACAATATATAGATATACAATTATTATATACAGTAGGTACAGAAAGTATTCAGACCCCTTTAAATTTATCACTCTTTGTTTCATTGTAGCCATTTGCTAAAATAAAAAAAATCTTTTTATTTCTCATTAATGTACACTCAGCATCCCATCTTGACAGAAAAAAAACAGACGTAGAATTTTTGCTAATTTATTAAAAAGAAACTGAAATATCACATGGTCATAAGTATTCAGACCCTTTGCTCAGTATTTAATAGAAGCTCCCTTTTGAGCTAGTACAGCCATGAGTCTAATTGGGAATTAATGAACAGGTTTCTCACACCTTGATTTGGAAATTCTCAGCCATTGTCTTGTTGAAAGGTGAACCTTCAGCCCAGTCTGAGGTACTAAGATATGTCTGTACTTGGCTGCATTCATCTTTCCTTCAATTGCAACCAGTCGTCCTGTCCCTGCAGCTAAAAAACACTCCCAAAGCATGATGCTGCCACCACCATGTTTCACTGTTGGGATTGTATAGGGCAGGTGATGAGCAGTGCCTGGTTTTCTCCACACATACCGCTTAGAATTAACGCCAAAAAGTCTCATCAGACCAAGAATCTTATTTCTTATAGTCTGGGAGTGTTTCATGTGTTTTTTAGCAAACTCTATGTTTTCAGCTCCGTTGGGCCACTCTGCCATAAAGCCGCGAGTGGTGGAGCTGCAGTGATAGGTGACTTTCTCCCATCTCCCTACTACTACTCCCTACTCTCTGGAGCTTTTACATTTAACGTTTTAAACTGCTCACAGAAATTAGGGTCCCACAAGAACTGCTGGAACTCTGATCCTGTCCATGCTCCATCGCTGTCAGTGTGTTTTGGCAGTCTTTGGTGACCATAAACCCTACTGAACAGTCAATGTGGGGGCACTCTTGTCCAGTTTGGCATGCTTCTGTTCACCCCCATGCATATATCACTTGCTACTCAAGCACAATAACTGAGTTTGTGCGATCAAATTTTCTTTGACATTTCATTTGCTTTTCTGATGATCTTATTTAATTTAAGTGAAATCAATTGTTTCTTTTTTTTAAATATCCTCTAATTTTGTGAGCTAAGCTTTCCCCTTTAGAGAGCTCTTTCCCTAGTGCGGGCGAGAGCTGAGAATGTAGACTTATCATAAAACTTAGACTTATTATAAAACAGAGCACTTTTTAAACCTCTTTTGACATTTCTCATTTAAAGCATGTGGTCAGTAGGGCTGGGAAGGCACTACAACACTTGAGAGGTACCTCACCCATCACACACATTCACTCCCTCACTGCCTCACTCTAATTCACCTATCTATTATCACCCACACTTGTCCCTTCTCACAGCTCATTAGTCTTTCCTCGCTCACCTTAAGTCCTTCAAATCTTTTGTCTGGTTGAGGATTTGTACTCCTGATCTCCTCTTTCACAAAATAAAGCTTATGAAAAACTGAGATACAAATTGTATTCTAATATCACATTGAGATTAATATGATGAATAAGCATGTAGATGTAGGAATCCGATGATTTGTACGAGTTACAAAAATGCAGGAAAGGTCTATCTGTTAAACAATTTATGAGACCAAGTTAAGTTAAGATGATGAGGCGATTTATTGAGACAAACAGGAAGATTTAAGGATCTTTATCTCAGGTTTCTACAGCATTAGGAGATCTAAATAATAAACTTTTGTCGTGTATTGATATGATTTTTTCTGCCCTCTATTCATCGAACCGTTGCTTACTGTCTAAATAAATACCACGTCAGTAAAAAGTGCAGAAGCCAGCTTAAAGCCACAGTCAGAAGATAAAGTGGGGCAGAGAAAGTTGCAAATGTACTGCCTCTCACATCTTTTCATGTGCTCTCTTTCACATCCAGGAGAAAAGAGAAAAGGAGAACAGGAAATTATTATTATTATTTTTTTTTAAAAAGCTTTGTATTTGCTATATCAATAGCGAATCTCAAGTCATTTTGACTTTTTCTGCATTATCTGTATAGAACGACAGTTAGAAAATATATTACATAACTCATGGGATTCAAATACAGAGAATATGTTTATTGACTTAAATAATATTAATCTATCTTGACCAAAGTATTTCTGCTTTGGCTTTTTACAAAAAGCCATTGCCCAGGTCAGATCATTCCAGATAACCAGGCATATTGGGTTGATTTATTTACCTGTGCCATATTGTGTAATAAGGGAACCATTTAGGATACAGAACAGAACGCAAATATTCTCAGAGGCAACATTTTAGAAACAGTACTAAAAAGGAATTTTTTTGTTATGAAATATAACCAAAATTTTGTGAGCAGTATATTTTCTGCTGCACTGAAAGTTCCCAAGAGCACACTGGCCTCCATAATTCGTATATTGTCACACCACCATGTCAGTGCCACTACAGTGCTGCGAATGATCCACCTCCCAATTAGTACCTGATCTGTTGTGGTCCTGATCATTAGACAGAGTTAAGAGGAACAGCAAAGTATGCAAAGAAACTATTGGTAATGTCGTTAAAAAACTACAAATTGTAGAAGGTCTTCGGCAACGACTGGTTCCACTTCTGCCAAAACCTGAATGGCAGGCGACAGTAAACAATGTTGGTATGTCACATGTATTTACTATTTATAACTTTTATCATAGTATTTTTCAAACAAAGAAACTGCATTCCATTAAGGTGGTACAGGGAATGTGTGTCTCCCTGATATTACTTGTGCATGCCTGCAGCTGGGCTTAGGGAAATGATGAATGTGTTTGTACAAGAAGCTGTGAGCTCAGTAAAGCCTGAGTAAATAAATGCCATTAATTCTGGAATAATGTCGTGATATCTTCCATGTGCAGGGTGATCACGACAGGCATGCTAGTCATCCCACTTCCTCCATCTGACAAATAAGGGCAAACATACAAAAATGTTCTTACACTTTTCCTCTCCCCCTCTCTGTTTATATTTCATACACATTCACACACACTCCACACACACACACATGGATCTTGCTCCTAAATTATATAATGAAAGCCACAAAGTCAGCAAACTCGAATCACCTTGTCAGCAGTAGCAAATTCACTAATTCACATTAACTGGGACAACATCAATTTAGAGAGAGGATACACTCACCTTCAAAAACTAAGAACAGAGTGAGCTGAGCCTTTTATTGCCAGCTAGGGCAGCTGATGCCTGCTATATTAAGAAAGGACAAGCAGAACTTACAGAACAACAGAAAACCTGTTTAGTTCACTAATAAAGATTGATTTTTCACTTGTACTTGTTACAATTTTAAATAGCACCTATACTTTCTATTTAGTATGCTTTATTACGTACAGTTTTATTCTATTTCTTTTTTTTTTTTTTAACGTATTCATTTTTATTTTATCTGTCATGTGAGGTTTGTTTGTACTATCTAGTTCCCTAAACTCAGAGTTAACTCGGACACTTACAAGGAAAAAGGTCCTTACCAACAATCGACAGTTTATGGGACGAGCTGGGATAAGAGCATCAGCAATATTTAGGTGTACAGGATCTATAGGTCCAGCTACAAACACTTTTGGGCAAATGTGCAACACCTGTTTGTCATTTGGTATCCAGGCTAGACGCAGCATAACAGGGCAACGAGAGCCTTCTAAAACTAGACCTAAATCGTTTTACATTTATACTCATGTCCATTGGCAGATGCCCTAATCCAGAGTGACGTACAACTGATACTGACTTGCAGTCCAAGCAATTAGAGGTTGCTGAAGGGACGAACATGGCAAATGGTAGAGGTGGGATTCGAACCCTGGACCAGTATTTTAATCACTAAACCACCACACCCTCATTTTCCCTAATAAACCCCAATCATTTTGCTCTGTTTTTGTAATCAGTTACATATATCATTATATTCACACACATAAAGTTTCATTCAGTCCCAACAATTCTTTTTTGTTTGTTTGTTTTAATGAGGGTTCATTAGACCATTTCCAAAAATGATATATCTAGTCTAATAGTGGTCAGTAGATGTAGTTCTGTATATTCAGTGTAAAATAAATGTGAATTATTTTCCTGTTAGACCAGAGAAAGAGATATGCCTTTGAATGGTTGTGACATTAGACTCCCATTCTTTCATTAACGGTTTTGCATTGCAATTTCTTGACTGATGTCTGCATGTTCATTTTCAGATATTCAAAAACAGCTTGTTTTTAGCAGCCATTTTAAACAACAAATGCTGATTCCCTTAAACAAGGGGCTCTACGGTTTCAAAAATGTCCTATTGGTTACATTAAACTCAGTCGTGAAATTACTTAGTTTTCATAGTTAATATGTTTTGTATATGGTTTGTTAAATATTATATATTAATGTTAACATTCTTGATGATGAAGAAAACTATTCTAAACAATTCTTATTTGTGTTGTCATGTAGCAGAGCAAAGCACCCAAGTGACTTAAAATCTCAACATCAAGTCCAGCGATCAACTTTCGGTTTCTAGTATTCAAAGCAAATGAGAGCGTAAAAGGAAAGCTTTGTATGTGAATGATGTCTAACAGTCAAACGCTGCAGGTACACACAAGGCAAGTTAAGGCAAAAACTCAGACAAGTTAAAATATCTTTTGAAAACATCTCTCTTCCTCCTACTCAGTTTCCTTTGCTTTGGTCCTCCATGTATTTTCCTTCGTTTTTTTTTTTTTCTTTTTTTGTCGTAGCAGTGCTCACTTTAAAAGAGATCAAACTGGGTTTCTTGGCACAGCTGAGGGCACTTGGGTTTGACATCAAGGTTTTTTCTTTTTCAGAAAAGCTGACAATGATCCTAGAAGCATCTTCCAGGTAAACGTGAACTTTAATGGAGGAATTTGCCTAACATGCACCCGAGTGTGTTAGTCCTCATCTACAAACACGTTGCCTCAAACAAGTGCAGTGGCTGTTTATGTGTAACGCTTTAATTGGCATAGCGGGGCACAGGAACAGGAAAGAAAGAAGACAGGACAAGATGGGCATGATGTTTCATCTCCTACTTCAGAGATGAGAGGACAGTGGTACCCGGCTTTTTGCTGATGTGGACAACAAGCTGCATTCAGGGCACATATTAGAGAGAGAGATGAGAAGAAAAGGAAGGCTTCCTTCCTGAGCTTTTTTCTTTCTTTTTTAATTGTCTCTTTCAATTGTCCCTTTACCAGATTAACCAGATCTTCCCTTTATCTGCCTCTGCTCTTTTCACAAAGTGTAGCTTCCCCTTTCACTGACAGTTCTATACCATTTATTTCTCACGCTTAAGATGACAGTTCTGTGCACACACACACACACACACACACACACACACACACACACACACACACACACACACACACACACACACACACA
>JAUZST010000588.1:0-14405 GCA_034779995.1 Parotocinclus haroldoi
ACAGACACACACACACACACACACACAGATATATATATATATATATATATATATATATATATATATATATATATATATAAACATAACACACATGGTACAAATACAACAGAATTGTAGTAAATATTAATGCATGAAACCTCTATACAGTTAAAGGTTAAAAGTGTTGAAGGTGCATACCTTAAGCATGGAGCCATTCTGAAAAACATGCTGCTCATCACAGACCACACAATATTCATTCAAAGTGGGAAGTCTCTGCTCAGAATATTTCATAACCTAAGGGAAGCAACACGGATTAAACATGGGCAAATACTGTCAAATCCATTATTTTGCCACAAAGCTTGTATCCGCATAGACTTAAATAAAATGTTTTGCTATTTCAGACAGGTCTATTTTTTTCCAAAAACAACTTGTCTCTGTAGGTATGTTTTGTTACACTTATTGTTTTTCCAGTGATGTTTTGTTTTGTGGTGTCACATAAAGTCTGCATAAAAAGTCTGCTTCATTCTAATCACATTAGTACTTTAGGCATAATGAGTCACATGATATTTGTGGACTGGCTGACAGGCAAATGTGTTGTGGTACTAATGAACATAAGAAAGGCTCCAGAACATCGGAATGTCCCTCCTGAAAAGATATATAACTTACCTGTACTAGAAAGCCATACTCTAGAGTTGGCATACTCTTGCAGTGTAGGAGAGCTTGTGAAGAGAAGAAGAGTTCGATCAGTTGCTTGGTGGTAATTTGTACTGTGGACCTGGAGTCAGGAACTGCCACACTCTAAAGAATAATCATTTGAAAATGGTTAAAGTGTCATAAGTGTTACAATGGCAGTGAACAATAGCTAGTTTTAGAGACACATTTGTAATTGTGTTCAGAAGTGCAAATCTATTACACATTCTCACTTCACTGCTTCCTTGAATACTTCATGCAATGCCATTTGAGTAAAATATGACTCTAAAGGTGAGGTCTGAAGAATAGTCACATTTACATTGGTAGGTAAAAGAAAAAAAGCATACAATGGGCAAATGTATACAAAATACTCTTGTGAATAACCTAAGGCCAGAGATAACTCTACATTTATATTTACATTTATGTCATTTAGCTGACGCCCTTATCCACAGTTGCTTACGATAGATACAGTCTTACAGGCAAAGTAATGGTGGGTTAAGGGCCTTGCTCAAGAACCCAACAGTCACAGTAAGTCTGTAAGTCAGTCACACCCCTTAAAATATCTACAGAGTGTATTTTGCAGAGTAATTTTCAAAAAGAATTAGAATAGAAATAGTCTACAAAAATATACAGCACAAACTGCTAGTTGAAAATCCATTAGATTCAATATATATATATATATATATACATTAAAGCTAATGGATTTAGCAGTTTGTGCTTTATATTTTGATTAATATAAACAAAGTGCAAAGTCTTACTCATTATGCATATTAGCTGTTTTAGGTCAAGTAGTTAAGTATATATATATATATATATATATATATATATCTATATATATATATACACAATTCAACAAACTAATTTGTATAACCATAATGTCAATATGCGGTCGTACCCAAAGGTTTTGAGAATGTCACAAACTCCGAATTTTGTTTTTTGCTTCAGTTTGCTTCAGTTTTTCCAATATGAAGGTGGTAGCATATCAAAGAGCAATTACATTTGCAATATCCCTTCAAAAGTTCAAAGGTTCAAAAACCTATAGACACAGAAATTTCTAAACTTTTGTTGTTTGTCACAGATAACTGAAGATGGAATTGATGATCCTGATGTCCGGGGAATGCAGCTGTCTTATTATAGCTGCAGACCTCAACAACCGACACCCAAGAAGACCACCAATTACACACAACACTGTTGTATCCCTCATGGCCAAATTCAGACAAACCGGGACTGTGATTGACAAGTCACGTAGTGGTTGCCCAAAGACAACCAAAGGCTGCCATTGCGAAAAGTCCACGAGGCAGAACTTGACATGTTCTGCCACTTTTGACTCAACCTGTGTCCTGTGACTCATCCTGTATTAACATTAGACTGTGAATATTGATCAGATAACTTGCAATTAATTACAAAAGTAATTCTTTGTCATGAAAACAACCTTCTGACAAATATTACTGCATTCCAGTCACAAGAGCAGACCGGTTGTTTTAAAAGGGTAGTGGCGCTTTTAAGTTTTCTTTGGTTAACCATGGTTACCTCTAACAACACGTGCAGTCATCATTCATTGCATCAAAGGATTTCACAGGCAAGAACACTGCTACTTGTAAGATAGCACCCCTATAAGCAATTTATCAAATCATCAAGCAAGAAGAGTGGTTCAATTACAGTGTAGGAGGCTTCAAATTGACCAGTGATTACGCAAGAATAAGTTACTATCAATTGAAAAAGGTTCTAAAAAAACTATGGCTGCAAATTTTGTGAAAACCAACATTGGTGCTCAAAATCTCAAAATCTTTGGCAACGACTGTAGTTTTGCTCTTTATTCAGCAGATGTAACATATCTAATTTTTGTACAGTGGCAGCTTACAGAATCTGGATTTGCACTGGTATAACACACCTGCCCATTGGCTGCATATGTGAAAAGATCTCCTTTGGGCATCTTCATGGTGCATGAGACCGAGCGGCTCATAAGACGATTTACTCTTGGCTCAGGTCCGGAGGTTCTTCCCTTCTCCCCAGGTCCCTGGATCAGAGGAACATTGGGACATCTGGACAAACAGACAGAAATGGAAAGTCTAAGAGATTTATGGTCCTGATGACTGAATGTTAATGTATGGATTGCATTATACACACACAGACACGCACACACACACACACACACACACACACACACACATATATATATATATATATAGATACACACACACACTGCTCGCAAAAATTAGGGAATTTGAATAAAAATATGAAGCGATTAAAAAAAGAAGCTTTTGATTTTTATTCATTAAACAAGATCATCAGAAAACACACAAATGAGATTAAGTAAATTCAAACTGAATTATCGTGATTGAGTAGCGTGACATATTCATGGAGCATGTTAAACTGGACAAGAGTTCAGTTTATAATATCATGGACTTAAAATATATTTGAAATATCCCCTAATTTTTGTAAGCAGTATATATAAAGCCCTAATCGTCGACTATATTTACCACAAATAATTTCAGTGTTTTAGTGCACGCAAGCATTTAAATTTAATGCAGTATTGATGTAGTATTAGGTTACAGGTTTGGTAGGAACCTATATACTGTTAATTGCTGCCAGAGGGGATGGTCAGATAATAAAGCACGGGAAATTCAAGAGCCATGCCTGGTAATGCTCTCTATTGTGTCTCTTGCTATACACACAGTTTATCATTGTACCTAATAATATGACATCAGGTAATTAACTTTTTTGCACTAATTAATTATTTTCATTTCAAATGTATGTATGAATAAAAGTAAAAAAGAAAGTATATATTTGTCTTAGACGTAAGACATTATATGTCTGTCTAAACATACAGGTTTTACTAGCCCTTCTGTCAGGTTGGACAAGACAGGACAGTCATGTTGGCCTCCAACACAAAATTACCAGTTAGTGGTGGTTTGTTACTCCTTGGATCAATGATGTGAGGTATACATCACTGCTGACTGGAAGCCCACTACAAGCATTGCCATTCAGTTTCATGATAACAGTTTTGCCCTTGTCAAAGTCATTCAGGTCCCCACTACTACTCTCACATCCAACACATTGATTACGGGAACCGACTGCTCACTTACCATTTCATATGCATCCCAGAGTTAATCAGTGTATATCAGTGTATTTTAAATGACTTTTGAAGGAAGATGTGATGGATTAAACAAACTGAGGAGAAAGTTTTTAAAATCTTAAACAACAATAACACTAGTTAAGGGTAAATCTGCTTTTCTACTTTACTTGGCTATTGGTGTGAAGATGCTGAGGCCAGCACGGAATTTTTTAATTGTTCCTCCAGCCTTAAACCAGCTATGCCTCTTCTTTTGCTGTGTTCTCAGAAATTCATTACTGAGATGCTTCCATTGATTGGATATGAAATTGGCAAGGATTCTGGATGGGGAAAAATATGCAACAGTTATATAAATTATAAGGACATTCAATGGCAATTTCAATATCTTAGCCAAATATTAATAAATCAACAAAGCACTGGTCACCTTTTGAGCTGCACTCCAACATTAAAGCCACTCTTACTGGAAGGCTGGAACACTTCTACTGTAGGCTCTAAAAAGAAAAAAACCATTTAGAGACAAACTGAATACATCCACTTACTAGCTTGACTGCTGGTTCAAACGCATAGTGGGGATAACATATCCAAAAATATTAACTATATATAAGCATATACATATTGTAATTCATACCTGATCCATCCAGGTACTGAGACAATGAAAACCGAAGGCGTAGTATGATAGGTTCTGTTCTATTGACTTTCCATGCTAAGGCCACCTCTTCCTGTTGGATAATAACATGCCTTTACGTTTTCAAAAGAACATTGCAGTTTTTGCCAAAAAACGATTATAATGGGTATAATATGTTATATGTATACTTTCCATTTATGTAATGATTACTGTAACTAATCAATGCTACACCATCACCTAACCCTAACTGCAGGAAAGCAGATTTGCTCCTTCCTATTTATCATATAATCTAAAATAGTAAAATAACCATCTCACATATAAGTTTGCAGACAGAAACGTACGTACATGCTTTTTCTGAAACAAGCAGGTTTTATAGACCGGTGGTGCCCCATTCAATAATTAGATTGTTAACATTTTTTCCTGAGACAGAACTGTACTGGAACTAGGGTTGGGAAAATTTAATTTAAAATTTAAATTCAAGTGAACACATATAGATTTAACTCACATCTAGAAAGCCGACGTTTATGCGCAAGTCAATGTCCACATCATCGATTGCCTCATATTTCCTAAAAATAAATAAACATAGGTTCTTTTCAAATTATGTTAGTACCTTAGAGACATAGCACTGCCAAAGCATATATCCACTGTTAGTATAAACTGTTTTCAAATATAAAAAATGATGCAGCAAAAGTGGGATAGTTTGTATTACTTAAAAACTCCACCACTGTGAACACAACTATTAGGTTTTGCATGAAATTGCTAAGAAAAAGTGTATAAAAGTCACCCAAACTCAGCTACACATGTTGGATAATAGGAAACACCATTAATAGGTGTGGGTGGCACAGCAGAGCAGTAGTTAGTGCTGTCACCTCACAGCTCCATTTAGTTCATTTGTGTCTTTAAAATGTATAAGTGTGAGGGAGTGAGTGCGTGTGCATGTGCCTTGTGATGGATTGGTGCCCTGTCTAGTCTGGATTCTTGCCATGTGTCATGAGCTGCCGGTTAGGCTCCCTATGACCCTGAACAGGATTGGATCATGTGGAAAATAAATGCATATGGTAGCCATGATATGATATCATCAAAATGATCTGGAGAGTTTATATATGTGTATACAGTAGGTCAGTGACTATACCTTACAGAAACAGCACTATCAGAGTAGATATCTTTCACAGCTCCAACATCTGTATCCAGCTGAGGATGGCAGAATAGATCAGCAGCACAATGGCCCTACAGACAGGCAATATCAGCACCAAATATGCATTATGCTTTTTTATTAAAGGGTTTGTATTATTTAGCTTATGCCTCAAATCAAATGGCTATTTATGCATGTACAGAACTCGGTTTATGTTAGACAGTGGAAAGGGACACAGTACAGTCTTCTAATTTTACACCATTATCAGTATTACTACCCATAGTCTAAGGCATTTAATAACGCATCTTGAATGCAGGCTTTATAGTACAGGAGCTGTATGCTGTCTGTATCCTGGCCCTGCTCCACATCTACAATACAGTAAACTCTCCACACCATATCCATATCTCACACCATAACCCTGTTACTGGCTGGCTAACATTTAAGAATTCATTATTTGCTATAATATCATTACAGTTTTTGTAATTAGGACTAAATGCATCTGACTGAACAGCACAAATGTTTACATTTTTAAATGCTCCCTGTGTTTGCTTAAAGGCAGTGCTTATTATGGCAGAGATAGCTCATACAGATTTTTAGTAAATCTGAAAATTGTATTTAATCAGTTACTTGTGGTCACATGTATATTTTATGATGCTAATGTTGGAATTATACTATTCATTTTGATTATACAGAAAATAATTATTTATGTTCAGATTGCATGGAACTAGTCTACACTTTTACCTAAACAATAAAAAATAATTGTGCAAAATATATAGTTTTTATATGATTACGTTATGAGAAATCAAAACAACCTCTTGTTGTGGTCACTAAAGGTATTACCATGTTAAAAGAAAACAACAGGCATTGTGGCATTACCTCTGCCTCCATTTACTGGACACTATCTTTTACATATAACCAGTCACACTTATGATCACATATGTATTCTTGACTATGCTTCATTCGCTAAACACTGAATACAAACAAAAAATGTCCCAAATTTACCTGCTGCTGTAGTACTATTACCTGTGCTCCACAAAAGAAGTCCTCACAATCACTGTCCCCTTCTGAGTCTTCATCACTCCAGCACTGTACACTGACATTCTGTAAAAAAGGGTAACTGGGGTAAACTACAGCCTGCACTATTGGTGATTCAATTTCCCTCACCTTATAAAGGGCCCTATGCTTCCTTCATGAAATGTAACATGACCTACTCAATCATTTGAGTGTAACAAGTAGGCCACAGCCTGTCTGCCAGTCTGACATCAAGAGCTGCATCTGACTTTTTTATTGACCAATTTTTATATTTTAGCCTAGTAATAGTTGTGTTCTTTACCATTCTGTTCATAGTTCATAGCTCGAATGATTTCTTGTTGTCTTTTCTGTCCTGTCCAGTTATGAGAAGATTGTAAAACACAGTACGCTGAGATTTGATTCAGACGATGTGATGAGGCCAAGCAGGACAACCCAGATAAGGATGATTCTTATTCACCAGGTTTATTCAGTGAAACCATCCTTACACCAACCTGTGAAAAAAGAAATAGCTGAACATACTGATTGATTGACCTTTTTGAGTGAAAGTGCTAAGACATTGCATCCTATAGCTTTTGTGTGTTTATGAGAGAAATGCATTCTCCATATTCCACAAAGACGTGCAAAAACGTGCAGTCAGTTCAGACTATTTAGCTGGTTTAGAAAGGTCAATAAAAATCCAGCGTTGCATGATCCACAGTGTATATTAATCATTTACGATTATTTATCCCTCTTCGCATTCCTGCACCTTTGTTCTACCCTGTTGATTGGTTTATGAATGTGCACCAAACACACCAGAAAACCTGTGTCTACACAATAACCAGATGCGGTGCTAAGTATGAAGACGTAGTTAAAAATAATTTATTTCAGCGCCATGAAGATTAATATAATATCATACCTTTCCAGCATAAGGAAGTGATGGTTCTCCATAATTCATGTGGAATTAAATAGCCCGTTAAAATATTTAAAATACCACAATATAAAAAGCATTAAATATCATTACTGTAGATTATTACTGTAAATGATGATATCAAACAAGGTTATGCTGTGTGCTCTTCTATCTCACTAGCCCGTCACTAGTCCGGCCCCGTCTCGCATCTGTCGCTGTTTATTTCCCCAGTCCTGCCTTTCTCTTGGAACGTACGACTGTCTGAGCATGCGCAACGCGTGCCTGCAAAAGCATCAGTCTGCCGACAGGGAGCACTCTCACCGTAGGGACATGACGTGTTCTGTACTGTTCTGTTCTGTGATAGTACATTTGTATTATATTACATTGTGATTATGTTAGCCCACTAACATTTCTGTATATATTGTATTATATCTTTTCATGGGATAACACTGAAGATATGGCACTTTGATACAATGTAAATTAGTTAGTCTACAGCTTGTATAAACAGTGTAAATTTTCTGTGCCCTCAGAATAACTCAACAAACTGCCATTAATGTCTAAACTGCTGGCAATAAAAGTGATTAAAAATGGTAGCTCCCCACAGCCGCAGCTGAAAGCCAAGCTGTGACATTCCCACCACCATGCTTGACTGTAAGCAAGACACACTTGTCTGTGTACTTATCACCTGTTTGCTGCCACATGCAAAATACAACCTCTGAATATGATGTGCATGTCCACCCAACTTTTTTGGTCAACCATGATGAGGGGAACCTGTCTTATTAAAAAAACTGCATGGTCTTGGCCACTGTGCTGCAGCTCACTTTCAGGGTATTGGCAATCTTCTTATAGCCTACACATAATTATATTTAATTATGGCCTAGATGCGATTCACTTGTATATAAACATCAGAAATTAAAATGCGCTATTAAATTTTTTGGATTATATTAAATGTGATATATTAAGGGGAAAACAATTACATTCAAACAGGGAACTATATGAGTAAACTCGGAGGGATACACTGTGTTCTTCAAGGAAATAGTACCGGCTATCTGACCGTATAATACACGGGGTGCGCTTGAAAAGGTGCACAGCTGACTGGCCAGCGGCTACGGTAGGTCATTTGTATTCGTTCACTAACATGTATAAACTTTAATCTAGATAAAATGAATCACTACAACATGATAATAAAAGTAATATAATAATAATATATTTTTTTTAAAATTTGAAACCAGTGATGGAATTATAATTGCAGGCATATATACTTATGAAGGCTTATGCGTAGTTCTGCAAGACTCTTTAACCCGTTTAAGCTTCTAATTATTGAAACTAACGACAATAAAATAGTAATGCGTAAATGTTTTATTGTTTGTTGTTGTTAAAATAATAAATGAATACTGATAATAATAGTATTCAGCAATCTGAAATGTAATTGTTTTATAACTACTACCGAGTCTCAGCATTGGTAACCAGTAACCATTGGTAACCAGTGCGGCATCACCGTCTTTCTGGGGTAGAAAGTTTGGTCGGCTAAGAAGTTGCGCTTCAAGGTTAGTAATGGTTCTTCAGGTCTGCCGAGTACATATGGTCTCAGTTTGTGTCTGCTGTACTACCTCGATCTCTACTGGATCATGTTCACGATAGAGGCTGGGTCTAAGATCATGTGACGCACAAAAGTGGTGCCACTACGCAAAGCTGATATCATAAGTATCACTAGTAGAGTTTTTCAGCTCACATGATGACAGTATATACATTTCAAAGAGGCAGGGTGAGCTATTGGTCAAGTATCAGTCCCATATTCTTCAAGTATTGGTCAGGAGCACCCTGTAGTGGAAGGTGGTGGAATCAAGGACTTACAAGGGGGTGCAACATTTCCCCCTACAAAATGTCTTGCTCCTCCATAACATCCTCGGAAATGTATGTAAATTTACCATTTACATTTTGTGTTTGTGTGTGTGTGTGTGTGTGACAGTGCTGTCATACATTTGAACACACTCATTTTCTTTGTGTCACTCAGCTTACATAGCATAGTAGGCCTAAGTGGTGTCCACCAACAGTGGCAGGCTATTCAGTCTGTAAGCTCACAGTACCCGGAGGCAACATGATCACACTGTGTTAAGATATTTTTAGCAGGCTACACCAAATGTTATACAGGTTAACTTAACCTAGCCTAAGTATAGATTGCATAGAAATTGGGTGATCCTGCTGTAGAGGTTTGCTGTATTAGTTTTTACTAATATAAATTCTATTAATTAGAATAAAATGAATTATTCTAAATATATGCTCTTAACTCAATTGACTGACAACTAAAGTCACCAAATACCTTTAAATAAATGGCAGCTGGTCAGTAACTCATCATATTTTAGGATAATTCCCCACTGAAATGAAGAATTATCATAAGAGTGTTTGAGTCACTACTTGGCAAAGCTGGACAAAAGGCTCTAAAAATAAAATGAATATATATTGTTTATTTTTGCATATACAATACACATTGCATTGTCTGTACTTCTGTATGAATGCAATTTTTTTTAAATGCAACATTACATGTGAGTGAAAAAATTATGTAAAGAATTAGCAGTCTGAACTTCAAAATACATTTTAGGCTGCATGACACAGACCTTTGTGAGGAACTAAGGAAAATAGTTATTGATGCTTATCAGCCTGAAAAGGTTTATAAACCTTTAAATTGAACACTACCAATACTCAGGCTAAATGACAAGCATTACATTTGGAGAAAGAACCACATAATCCAGCATTGGAACCTTATGGCATCTGTGCAACATGGTGTTGGTAAAATCATTGTTTGGGTCTGTTGTGCTGCATCCGGGACAGCTAAAACAGTGAATTATGAATTTACCAGCAAATTCTGAAGGAACATGTCAGGATATCTGTTCGTGAACTAAATATCAAGAGAATGTAGGGTCATGCAACAAGACCGTGACTCTTTACAAACAAGTCACTACCAAAATGTGAATAAAGAACATTGAAATTAATATTTTGGCCAAGTAACAGTCCTGACCTTAAACAAATAGAAGATTTTGTGGAAACAATTAATGTGAGGAAAGTCGACATCTCAGACCCGAATCTGTTCTGTACATATGAATGTCTTTAGATTTGTAAAATTCCTTGAAGCTGATGTGAATGTGTGTGAAATAAAGTTCACTCAGAGATAAGTTCGGATCGGAATGGATAGTTTTTCTGAATACATAGACACCCAAGAATAATACACTGCTCAAAAAAAATATAAAGGGAACACTTTAAAACAACACAATATAACTCCAAGTAAATCAAACTTCTCTGAAATTAAACTGTTCACTTAGGGAGCAACCCTAATTGACAATCAATTTCACATGCTGTTGTGCAAATGGAATAGACAACAGGTGGAAATTATTGGTAATTAGCAAGATACACTCATTAAAGGAGTGGTTCTACAGGTGGGGACCACAGACCACTTATCAGTACCTATGCTTTCTGGCTGATGTTTTGGTCACTTTTGAATGTTGGTGGTGCTTTCACACTTGTGGTAGCATGACGGACTCTACAACCCACACAAGTGGCTCAAGTAGTGCAGCTCATCCAGGATGGCACATCAATGCGAGCTGGGGCAAGAAGGTTTGCTCTGTCTGTCAGCGTAGTGTCTAAAGGCTGGAGGTGCTACCAGGAGACAGGCCAGTACACCAGTTGACGTGGAGGAAGTCGTAGGAGGGCAACAACCCAGTATCAGGACCGCTACCTCCGCATTTGTGCAAGGAGGAACAGGAGGCGCACTGCCAGAACCCTGCAAAATGACCTCCAGCAGGCCACAAATGTGCATGTGTCTGCACAAACGGTTATAAAATGACTCCATGTGGATGGTATGAGGGCCCAACGTCCACAGATGGGGGTTGTGCCTGCAGCCCAACACCGTGCAGGACGCTTGGCATTTACCAGAGAACATCAGGATTGGCAAACACGCACAGGTGCCCTGTGCTATTCATGTTATGATAGGGATTCGGACCCAAGTATGCGGGAGAGACGGAATCCCATGGTGTATAATAAGAATGGGGAAATAATATATTAACTATAAAAGGGGAAAAAAGCCCTAAATAAAAAATAGAACTGAAAAGGGAAAAAAGTACGCAGCTGTGTCGCGTGCATTATAACACCAACCTCCCCAGCTAGTCAGGGTGTGAATTAATCGAAAAGGGGTGCCTCTCATTTAGAGCAGGTGGCCGGCTAGAGTGAGGCTCAAAAGGTGTAAAGGACGGAAAGAGTGTGAGCTCAAGCGTGTGAGGAGCGCACGGAGAAACCAAACCGGCTGGAGTGAAGCTCTATTGGAAGCGAGCGGGTCCGGAATGGAAAACCCTCAATCTATCCCTAATGCTAGATTACCTCGGGGGTTTCCCTCCGTACACGTACTTCGGCACTAATAGCCCCGGCTATAATAATAATAATACCTGCTGACCATACTGACCAAGTGAACGTCCAGTGGGCCGCAATGTGCATGCACACCAGTGGCCGGGTGCGCGTGTGGAGTGAGTGTGACGACCTGGCCACAAACAACACTAGAACCCGCCCTTCAGTAGCGGCCGATGTTTGTAATCAGGTCCTAAATTAAGCACCAGATATAAACTGCCTCACCGATTGCTCTGTAACGGCAATCGGCGAGTACGGCGGATGCTCCGGTGCGAAAGGTAGGAACCCTAACACTTCACAGATGAGATCAGGTTCACACTGAACACATGTGACAGACGTGACAGAGTCATAGAGAGCGATCTGCTGCCTGCAACATCCAGCATGACCGGTTTGGCAGTGGGTCAGTAATGGTGTGGGGTGGCACCGCACAGCCCTCCATGTGCTTTCCTGGGGTAGACTGACTTCCATTAGGTACCGAGATGAGATCCTCAGACCCCTTGTGAGACCATATGTTGGTGCAGTCGGCCCTGGGTTCCTCCTAATGCAGGACAATGCTACACATGTGGCTGGAGTGTGTCAGCAGTTCCTGCTAGATGAAGGCATTGAATCTATGGACTGGCCACCCGTTCCCCAGACTTGAATCCGATTGAGCACATCTGGGACATCATGTCTCGCTCCGTCCACCAACATCATGTTGCACCACAGACTGTCCTGGAGTTGGCAAATACTTCAGTCCAGGTCTGGGAGGAGACTCATTTTGACTTGTTGGAAGGACATTACTTCAAAGTTGGATCAGCCTGTAGTGTGTTTTTCCACTTTAATTTTGGGTGTGACTCCAAATCTAGGCCTCCATTGGTTAATACATTTGATTTCTTTTGATGATTGTTTTGTGAATTTGTTATCAGCACATTCAAATTTGTACAGAACAAAGTATTTAATGAGAATATTTCATTCACTCAGATCTAGGATGTGTTATTTGAGTGTTCCCTTTATTTTTTGAGCAGTGTATATATACCCCATTTGGTTTACTGGGTTGGGTGAGAATCTGATTATGTTTTAGCTCATATTTATGTAGAAATACAGAAAATTTGAACGGGTTTACAAACTGTTAATTATCACTGTACACTTTGTAAAGTTGATCCTACTCTTTATTCTTTTGTCTTTATTCCATCTTATAGGACATTTCTAGCAGACACTGCTGAAATCATGTCAAAGGATACAGGGTCTAACATAATCCACCCACAGCAGCTTTCTGCTGCTATGGCTGGAACATTGCTGGAGCACATGTGCCTGCTAGATATCGACTCCGAGCCCACAGTGTCCCGCAACACTGGCATCATCTGCACAATTGGTCAGTTATATCCTGGCACTTTCTCATCGCACCCTAAATCACTCATTATAATCTTACTGTGTATTAGTTTCGACTATTTCTATATGTGTATAATTTACTCTTTACCAGATTTTGATTAGTGCTATGCACTTTTATATGTACTGAAAACAATCCTGAACTGTTCATTTACAACATCTTTTCAGGGCCAGCCTCTCGTTCTGTGGAGAAGCTGAAGGAGATGATCATGGCCGGCATGAACATTGCCCGGTTAAATTTTTCACATGGAACTCACGAGGTTGGTAGGATTCATTATTAATATTCAGTTCCTATGTTCCGTGGTAACAGATTTGTGCCTTAGTAACAGAGTTAGTTTAGTGTTAGTAGTGGCTTTCATTTAGCATGTTGACCTTTGCTTTTGAAATATATGGGTTATGCCATTTCTAGATAACATCTGATCACTGCCTTGATTCTGCCACTACTCCACTATGCGATACATTTGATATTTCAGTTATAGGTCATCTAAAGGTCAACAGGGGTATTTGTAAGAATTAAATAACTTTGACGTTTGACTTTGAAATGACCAATTTTTATTTTTGTCATCTCATTTGGTCATACCTTGTTTATTTAAAAAATCTCAATGATTATTTTATTTTCTTGTTTAGCATCTGCTGTTTTTCTTGTAGTCAATGCAGAAATGTACAACTAATCATTTTTTGTCTGTATATACGTCATAGTCACTATATTAGACTATTCATATATATATATTTTAAAGTACTGAATTAGGGTGATTTTTCTCAGTGATTTAAACACTATTTATATGTTTGGCATTTGGACAGTATTGAAGCCAGATATTAATATAAGCCAGTTTAGTGTTAGAGTCAGCTGGAAGGCTAATTATAAATCCAGTAACATGATCTTTGCAGACACACACTGTAAATATATCTCTGACATTGGTGATCATGACCTGAACTCTTTTAGAGTACACAGGATTCTGTCCTATCAAGTCAGAGGCAATGTCACTTCATAGGTCGTAGTTATAGTTTTTTTTTAAGTTACATAATTGTGGTGCCATTCCAAAACACCCGGGCTGCTTAATTGAACATCAGATATGAACAAATAAAAGAAGCAGAAACTATTGGGTAAACATACCACACTAATGCTCTCATATAGGTTACTTCATATGTATGTATTTAATTCTTAAAGGTATTGATTTATAAGGAGTTTTGGCCATCTACTCTTATAAAAGTCACAAAACTAAGACATTAT